>JACCGJ010013226.1:0-13572 GCA_013407085.1 Atriophallophorus winterbourni
CTTTGTTCAGTTCAGTTCAGTTAGCACAGGACGATATGTGGCAGAGTCGCCAATCGAGCGTCCAGAATACTTCCGGGGGTGAGCCAAAAGAGCGTCCACCACTTCGAATAGTAGGTTTAATATTCTTCTGGTATGACTTTGGCTGGAATGCAACAGAAAAACTCCCTCACCCAACAGGTGAGGAGAGACATTAGTGCGTTCCAACGACAAATTGAAGAACAACTAAAGTGAAGTGAGCAACGGTAGAATGTAAACTTTTGCAAGTAAAACAGACACAGACAGAGTAAAAATAGCTTCTACAGTTCAGGCTTGAATGAGGTACCTCCAGCAGATATTCATATGTCCCATAATTTATCGTATCCTTCTACGTGAATATATCCTGTAAGGGCTGTTTTGGGCTTAGGCAAAATTTTGTATAGTAGGATATGGTCACCTCTAATTCGTTGATAGGGAAATTCGAACAGATTCCGTTGAGCTATCCTTTTTTTGAAACGCTTGTTTCGGATGCTGCGAACCAGTTTCTTTGAGCATATATAGATTCGCTGCATAAGTTCTACATATTTCTTGAACCACAGCCACTATTACTGCACACCTTATTCCATGACTGGTCTCAATGACGCATTCATGATCCTTGGGAATATCTTGAGTGAAAATTTCCTAAATACCCTTTTGAGTAAATTGAGGACACGTGTTGATTTTTTTAAAGGCAGTGTTATTTTGAAGTGAGGATTTAACCTTGAGCATATCTAGAAACCCAATTCATTATCTTCACTGCAATTTTTAAGGACATGTGAACCTATATGTTATGAGAACACTACTGAATTCCCCACATTCATGAGCTTGCATTTGTTGGAGTTTTCGCCATCGATCAATTTCCGCTACTTCATTGACATGGAACAGAATCAAGATAAACCACGTCTTCTAAAAATAACTTTCGCCAACGAAAAGGACATGGAAATTGTCCTACTTAATTCGTATCCGCTCCGAACGCAAAGTGACCTACCCAACCGTATATATGCTGACGTACCTTGGTGGGAAAGGTCGAAAACACCGAATAGGTTGGATCAAACAGCACCAAGGAGTATTATTTTACTTGACATTCCAGAAAATTCGGGCGCCACAACGGGCTTCGAAAACAAAGAGCACGACCGTAAACAATGGTCATTTATAGCCGAAAACATCGGTTCCCAAAATTCTGTAGTTGTCGACACATACAGAATACCTCGTTCGCCGAACTTTCACGGAAAAGTGGCAAATCTACTTAAGGTCACGTTTCTTTTAAGTAGCATGGCGGATAATGTTCAAAGCAAGCTAAAAATAAACAGAAACAGGTTATCTGAAAACGTTAGACTGTGCAACTCAAAAGCCGCTGTTGAGGTCCACCTGGAGCCTTTAATTACGCAATTATCCGAGACTGGTGCTTCAAAAAACGATCTCAGTCCGACGTCGACTTCGTCGGACCAATAAATACAAATACTGACTCGGTGTGACATTCTCAAATCTCACTTAAATGCCTCTATACCAATGCTCAAAATTTGTTCAACAAATTAACTGAACTGACCGAGCTGTGCAAACGATACACGCCAGACCTTGTTTCTGTTACTGAAACCTGGTTTCAATCCTGTATGACTGAAAGTGAACTATCAATCCCAAACATGATGCTAATACGGAACGATCGCCCGGAAAAAGGTGGTGGTGTAGCTTTATACTGTCACGAACGGCTTCAGTGCATGAAAATTCGCGATCCAAACCTTGATTTCGAAGATACCCTCTGGTGCAGTCTCACGAATGTGTCACAGGACGATTGCATCCTTGGAATCATATATCGCCCTTCAATCTCGAATGATACTCAAAATGACAGGTTATTACAAGCGCTAAATTACGCCGGAGAGAAGCGTAGCTCGCAATTACTACTCATCGGGGACTTCAATCTTCCTCATCTCTTTGCCAGATCCGATCACCCTCGACACACATTTGATCACAAATTTCGTGAGGTGATCGACATGATTGCACTTCATAATCATATGTTTGACTTAACTCATTGAAGAGGATCAGAGTTGCCATCCATTTTAAATCTAATCTTTACTTCCCAGAAAACAGCAGTTGAGGGTGTTGAGTACATTGCGCCCCTCGGTCGGAGTGATCATCTGGTGCCAGCCTTTGAGTTTGTTTGCAGTGCAAGACGAGTTCGTGCGTCCGCTAAACAATTCAGAAAGATCGACTATGTGGGTCTACGTGGATCGCTTGGGCTAGTAAATTGGCAAGAACTTGATCAGCACAACATTGAAACGCATAGCAGTCTGCTCACGAAAATACTTGAGTCAAATATAGATCATAATTCGCGATTTGTTAATGAACGACGGGCAAGTGACTTCCGATTTGAGCTTCGCAGTCGCACAAAAAAGAGGCTCGGGAAACGAAACTTTGCTTGGACTGAACACCGAAAGACCAGAACTGATGCCTCTTCGCAGCATTTTTGTAAAATTCGTAAAAAAATGAAAGCTCTCGTCAAAGAGGACAAGCAATATTACCAACGCTCTCTGTCTTTGAAAATGGAAAAAAACCTAAACTTCTCTATCGGATTGTCAATGCTCGGTCCAGTGTGAAACCAGGGGTGATTCCTGTTATTTATGAGAATAGATTAACAGTCACAGCAAAGGAAACGGCTGAAATTCTCGCTCAATTTTATGCAAATGTGTTTAGCCCGATAACGGTTAAGGTGAATGAGAATTTACTGACACCGATTGTAACTCCGCCAATGACGGTCCCAAGCCCGTCTGAGAAAGGAAGAGGGTTGGGCTTAGGGCTAGCAACCCTATCCCGTAAAACCTACATTGCTACGGAAACGATGACAACAGATCCGTGGTTCGGTCATGTCTGCAGGATGAATCCCAGTTCGCATACGAAGGTAGCCATGCACTGGCATCCGCAAGTTAAACGAAAAACGGGACGGCCCAAGGAAACTTGGCGCGGAACGTTGGAACGCGAACTACATGCACAAGGATTCACGGTGCAGACGGCAACGGAAGCAGCAACAGAACGCAGCCACTGGCGTGAAGTTGTCTTCGCATCATGTGCCATCCGGCACGGAGAGGACTGAATGAATGAATGAATAAATGATTGTATCTCAAGAACTGAATGATATTGAGATTAATTCAGCGATTATACGAAGACACTTGTGTCGACTGAACCCTACGAAATCTCCTGGAGCCGATGGAATAACACCAGCACTACTAAAATCTTGTGACCAGCAGCTGTGTAAACCATTATGCCAATTGTTCCAACATTCCCTAACCAAAGGAGTGGTGCCAACAGATTGGAAGACAAGGGTAATTTCACCAATTTATAAGGGTGGTAGCTGTTCAGATCCCGCAAACCACCGTCCTGTCACCCTACTCTTGTGATATCCAAAGTGATGGAGCGCATAGTAACAGAAAATATGGTTCATCACTTGGAATCACAAAATATACTATCTGTCGCCCAGCATAGGTTTCGTAAAGCTCGCTCATGCTTGACAAACTTGCTGACGGTATTAAACGATTGGAACCAAACGGTCGACGCAGGAGACAGTGTGCACGCGTGCTATCTCGATATGTCGAAAGCTTTCGACAGAGTTGATCACTTCCTGTTGCTACAGAAGCTGAAACAGATTGGTATTGATGGGCAGCTACTCGTATGGTTCGAAAGCTAACTCAATGGGCGCAAGGCAACCGTTCGAGTTAACGGGGTACAATCACGAGCCATTAATACCTCCAGTGGTGTACCGCAAGGTTCCGTTCTCGGTCCAGTGCTCTTCTCAGTTTACATCAATGATTTACCTGAGACGTTCTCATGCGGATGATGTTGAACTTTGGATGCGAATAAAATCAACTGCAGACTGCGTAAAACTCCAAAGTGATTTAGATGCACTACACGAATGGTCAGTTAGAAATAAACTGCCGTTCAATTTTTAAAAATGCAAGTTACTGCAAATCGGTAAGCCCTTTCAGTACGAATATCACTTTGGGCAGAAGATTTTGAGCTGGACCGAATCGGAGAAGGATCTTGGAGTCTGGATATGTGGCAGCCTAAAGAACAGCGTGCATTTTGAGGTCATTTACAAGCGTGCTTCAAAGCTTCTAGGTATGCTTCGACGGATCTTCAGAACCTTTACGCCTGTAACGTTGCCAAGCATCATGAAGACCTACTTAATTCCCACAATGGAACATGCATCGCAAGCATGGACTCCGTGGATGAAAAAAGATATATTCTTGCTTGACAGGATATATCATCGTGCAACTAAACTCGTGCGTGGTTTTCGAGACCTTACATACGAGGAAAGGTTGAAAAAGCTCCCCACTCCCCTTCAACGTAGACTTCGAAGTGACGTTATCATTACTTACAAAATATTGAATACTCCAGATCATCCACTCAAACATTTGTTCAAATATTGTGAATCAGGAAATACACGTAGCCACTTAGCGGCACTACAAATACCCCATTCCCGTACTAATTGTCGCCGATATTTCTATTAGGTACGTGTCTGTTTCCTGTGAAATGCCCATTCCGAAGCAATTATCACCTCTTTCTGTATCCAAACATTCACTCGAACCATAGACACTTATTTGTTACATAACGATTTGACGATGCCTGTGTATTGACTCAGGGTAAGCATATTACTTGACTCCAGTGACATCGTATGATTGTTTTTTTATAACTCTTATTAAACGCTTATTTACTATGATATGGTAATTGTGAAGCTTTGTGCTTTTTGTGACCATAAATTCTTGAATCTTGAATCTTGAATCTTAACCTTGGGAAACTAGTTCAGTTCAGTTCATTTCAGTTTGCACAGGACAGTATGTGGCTAACGAGCCAATCGAGCGTCCAGAATTTCTTTCGGTGGAAAGCTTCAGAGAAGCAACCACTACTGCCAAAGCGTTTTTTTCCTATTGTGATTTGGATATCCTCGACGATCGCGCCGCCAAAGGATAAGCCAATCGAGCGTCTAGAATTTCAGTCTGTGAAAAGCTTTAAAGGAGCGCCCACCACTGCTAAAGTTGGTTCCATTTTCTCTGGTATCCTCGTCGTATGCGAAGGTACGTCCGATGTTTTCCAAGCCGTCCTTTGGTCCCAGAATTTGTAGCTGCAACTGAGAAAAACGGGAACGGATTCTCTTCATCAAGCCGGTGAGAGGTTAGCTATGGAACATTGGTGCGTACATTTAAAACATGACATTTAAAACGAGGCATTATATAACAGTATTTTTTGTTTTTTTAATTGTGGTCAAGACCATATAATTTTAAAATGAACAAAAAATGGACAATTCTGACTCAAAGTGATTCAAAACGATTCGAATTTGTAATGGTCTAGAAAGCATTTAGCTTAACAATAACCATAGTATGGAGTTATGAGGTATATACAATAAAAAAGAAGAACAGGAAAACTCATGTAGTGTAAATCGTATCAAAGTTTGAGTTGTCTTTTAAGTGTTTGTCCAAATTAGCTTTAAAAATATCCAGGTTGGCTGAGTGTGTAACAGTGGAGGGGAGGGTGTTCCATGTGAAACTTACACGTACAGCATACGACAGTTCAGTCTTGAAGTGGGAATAAGCACTGGAAGTTCATGTTTCCGACTGGCACGGGGTGGCAAGCGTGTGAAAAGTTTGGACAAGGGATGGTTAGGGACGTGCATAATATTGTACATCAGTATGAGGTCACCTCTTAGTCGACGACAGCGAAATTCGAAAAGATTGAGACTCCTCAAACGTTCTTCATATGGTTTAGCAGCTAGTCCGGGTACAAGCTTTGTGGTTCGGTGGTAAATACGCTGCAGAAGATTGATGTCTTTCTGAATCCAGGGTGACCAAGCCTGAACAGCGTACTCCATCGCTGGTCTCAGATCGGTGTTCATGATACGGGGCACCGACTGATTGGAGAATCTGCCGAAAATTCGTCTCAATAACGCCAATACTTGTGACGCCTTTTTGTAAGCCGCTTTGCACTGCAGTGAAGTCTTCAGACTTGAACTGGTCCCAACACCCAAATCCTTCTCTTCAGTTGTCCAGGAGAGTTGGTGGGACCCAAGAGTGTAGTTGTAATTAACAGTCTTTCCAATGTTTAACACCTTGCACTTTTGGAAGTTGAATGGTAGTTTGTTTCTCAAAAACCAATCGTGCAATGTGTTTAGATCCTTCTGCAAAGTTTCACAGTCATCATTTGTACGTATGCTTCTCCAAAGCTTTATATCGTCTGCAAATAACATAATCTTGTATTTAACACGCTCGGGAATGTCGTTTGCGTAGATCAAAAACAAAATCGGTCCGAGGACCGAACCCTGGGGCACTCCGCTCGTAATTTTAAATGGTTTCGATTAGGCGCCGTCAACTCTGACTTGGGCACTCCTGTCGCGTAAATAGTTTTCTAGCCAAGCAAGAAGTTTTCCTGTTATCCCGTGCAATTCAAGTTTCTGGATTAAAATACTATGATTGACGCGGTCGAAAGCCTTTGACATGTCTAAAAAGCATGCGTGGATGGAGTAACCAGTGTCCACACACTCAGTCCAGTCGTTTAAGGTGAGCAAGAGGTTAGATAGACATGAGTGATGTTTCCTGAAACCGTGCTGTTTAGTCGCAAGCAGTCTATTGTTTTCGAGGTGATGGGTGATGTTTTCCGCTACTAAACTCTCTAGCACTTTAGAAATTACTGGCAACAACGTAACTGGTCTATAGTTTGCAGCGTCAGATCGACTCCCGCCCTTGTAGATTGGTGTGATGATGCCAGATTTCCATTCCGCGGGAACGATACTATTTTCGAGCGAAATTTGGAATAATGTGTTGAGTGGACCACACAATGAGGATGCGCATCGTTTGAGGATAAAAGGAGTGATTTCATCTGCTCCTGGTGACTTTGCGGTATTCAAACGAAGAAGTCTGAGCATGACACACTCATTGTTTATTGAGATTTCATTTAGTATTTCATTGGAAAAGCCGATCGAATGCGGCGTAAGATGCACTGATTCGTTGGGGCTAAAAACTTTGAAGTAGTAACCTGCAAGAACTTCGGAAGCCTCGAACGCAGTCGTAGTTAGACCATTTGGTGTGCGTAGTGCTGAGATTCCTGGCTTAATTTTTGATGTAGTGTTAACGATCTGGTACAGGACTTTGGGGTTCCGCTCCATCATGGTCAGTAGTCTTGCCTGATGAGACTGCTTATCCTCGGTGATAAGAGAGGTGACCTTGTTCCTCAACAGACGATATGTTTCCCAATTATCTGGCATCGGATTGTGGACATAGTTTTTCCATGCATCGTTGCGTATCTTAATCCACTTCCTTGTGCGGCTTCTCAACGTGAAGGTAAATCTTTTTTTCGCTGTCTTTGGCACAAATCTGGAATGTAGGTTTATTTCATCACACAGCTTCTCTATGAAGTTTACCCAAGAACGATGCACGTCCGTGGTGTCTGGTTTTCAGTCAGAAATCGTTCGAAGAGCATTGTGAAGACTTCCAATATCCAGTTGTAGTTTTGTTTTGTTGATGTCATTCGTTCTCTCAGCTTGACAAACATAATCGAATAAGATGACCAGGTGGTCGCTAGAACCCAATGGAGTTTCGTAGCTCAGATTTTCGACGGCATGTTCCTCACTCGTTAGTATTAGATCCAGGACAGATGGCATGTTACCATCTCTATATCTAGTGTTATCAAAGACGTGGTTATAAAAAAGAATATCGAAGATCAGTTCTTGAAACGCAACGTCGAGCAAATTCGTTGAAAGAGCATTTTTCTTCATCAAGTTTGGAAGGTTGAAGTCTCCCATAAACAGGAGTGGCGTTTGAAATCTGGCAGCCAGAAGTCGAATTTTCTGGAGTAGTTCAACATTGTGCGCATCACTTGCGCTTGGAGCCCGATAAATCACGCCAACAATGCAATCATCTCCAGTAGTCAGCTTAATTGAGCACCACAGAGTATCCTGTACACGTAGGTCAATATCGTCAATTTCTCTGCAGGATAACTGTTGGTTGTAGTAAAGTGCTACGCCACCGCCGCGTCCCACACGGTCTTGACGGAGAAGACACATTCCTTTTAATGCCAATTCATTGTCTGATAAATGAGGTTCAAACCATGTTTCGGTAATTGCAACTAAGTCCGGTGAGTGCTGTGTACATACGGTATCAAGCTCCTGTATTTTGTTTCTCAGACACTGCGCGTTTGTATAGAGACACTTAATGGTTCTATGGGTTAACAATGATGGACAATGTGAAAGACTAGTTTTAGTTCCAAGTTGTGATATGTTTGGCAAAGATTGAGGGTTAGTATGCATAAATTCAATCCGGTTCACAGTATACAGCTGAGGCGTTGAAGTCGTTTCTACTTTTCCGACTCGGCATGAGTCGGACACAGATCGTTTTTTGGAGAGCTAATTGAAATGACTTGACTTGGGCTTGTGAGTGGTATATTGTCTGCAGGATCCAGTTTATTTGTTTTCGGAGCACTCATTCTGACACCACTTGGTAGCTTGCGACTGTTTTGAGTCCATTGTGCTCGAATTAAATCAGCCATATTGCTAGTCAGGAAGGTGATTTTAAGCGGTCGGGGTCCATCCCCTTTGTATTGGATGGACTTGGGTATCCTGAACGTATCTATTGCGACAGTTTCATTTACATCGATAGTTTCGGATATAAACTTCCATTGTTGTCTATCGTGTTTTTCTGTTTGATTAGGTGCTAGATTTTCAGCACACTCAGGAACACCAAGCAGTACTAAACTTCTTAAACTTCTTGCTGATGCCGGATCGGAGGCTTTTGATTTTCGTTCCCACCATGGGAGATCAGCGAAAATACGGATTTTTGAGCCAGCAACACTCCTGAATAAGTATGAGTCTAATAGTATGTTTTCCAAAGTTTTCGTTCTCCAATATCACCTTGAGTAATCTCGGATCACACTGGTGGGGTGATTTCGGGTGTCGACTTAAACGAACTATAGCTGAGGGTTTAATGGGAACCAGGTTCATCATGTCACAGAGTCTGCTCCATTCGGCTAAATCGTGTTTCTTTCCTGTCGTCGAAAAGTGCATCATTTGTTTCAGGAACGTTAGTGCAAATTACGCTGAGACTATGGGTCTTCTTCATTAAACCACCAGCAAGTTGCACCGGTGCTGGTCGATGAGGTGTCTCACTGTTGACTGTATTCGTTTTCCTCTTTACATTCACAGCAGATGCTGTCATACGCGACTTAGTAACGAAATCATCTCTATGGCTCCTATGTTGTCGCATTGGATCACCACTAATCACAGAAGATGCACCACTAACCAAAGTTGACTTTTGTGGTGTTTTATCGGCGTTTGCTCTATCGCTGATTTCCGCTACGGGCGATGATGCATGAAAAACCTGTTCATTCGCGATTATAGCAATTTCAACTCGCTGTAGACTTTGCTCTAGAGCAGACATTCGTTTTTCGATTTTGTCTTCCAAAGTCTTTAGATTTCTCTAAATCGAGAGCTGATATTGTCCTACAAACGGTGTCTTTAGTGTTGTGGCGAACGCCTTTATTCGATTGTCTACAGTTAATACAAACAAAACAAACAGATGGATGTTTCTCGTCGTTCACAAGACGCACACAGTCATCAGTCAAATTGTTCTCACATGACGCGTGTTGACGGAACCCGCAAAAAGTACATTTAACTGAAACGCTATCAACGCTTACCGCGGTTAGACATGTGATGCAGAGGTCACACGGATTCCGTGTCGCGGTCACGACAAGATCAATCGATTTTTTTGTTTGGGCGGTGGACCTCGTTACACGTTCGCACATGTTCGTGGGGTGCGTAAGGCTTGCCGGTTGATCGATAACGGGTGTTTTGCGAGTTGTGTGAGCTGCCAGTGGTTGCCGGCGTGGTTTCGGCATTGAAAAATTAATCCGCAATAACTCGGTGATTACAGAAGATAGAATATGGAGCAAGGTGTCAAAACCTGTAGCTCAATGTGATGTTTCTAATGATAGCAAAATCCACAGGGTAACTTGTTCTGCGAGAATCTTTGTACGCGTGAACAAATTGGCCTTTTCCGTCAAAACTGGTAACTTGCTATAGTTCAACTTGAGCGATCGAAAAGTATGAAATCCGATAGGCGTCATTGAGTGGTAGACAGAATACTTTAAACGGTATAAATCCGAGCAGATGCAACAAAGATGCGGACAAAAATGTCAGAGCAACGAAAAAATGCGACCGCACGCGGAATGAACGCGGTGAATGACGACAGACAAACTGTTTATTCATGAGAAAAATTCTGGAAAAAGCCCAAGCCACAAGGCATCTAAACCCCTTTTGAATGCACCTATTGATGTGCAATCTATTAGTTCCTCAGGCAGCTTGTTCCAGAAGCTTACCACTCTTTCATTGAAAAATTGTTGCCTAAGATTCAGACGGCTGTGGTTTTTCGCGAGCTTCAATGTATGTCCTCTAGTTGAGGGGTTGATCGCTCGAGAGAACAGGATTTGACAGCCCCTGTCGCCTAAACCTTTCAGGATTTTGAAAGTTTCTATGAGGTCACTCCGTAGACGCTGACGCCGAAGGGAGAAGAGACCTAAAGAAATGAGACGTTCTTCGTAGGGTTTCCCAAACATACCTTCAACCATTTTGGTAGCCAGTCGTTGGATTCTTTCTAATAGTAATATGTCATTTTGAAAGAAGGGGCTCCAGGCTTGCACGCAGTATTCTAAATGCGGCCTGACAATCGCCGTATATAAAGGGATAAACACTTCCGGCGTTCTACATGTCAGAACGGATTCGAGCCTAAATAGTTCTCCTCTAGCTCGTCGTGCAGCGGTGGCACACTGCGCAGCCCATTTGAAGTCCGCTGTTACGACAATACCCAAATCCTTAATCCTGTGAATAGATTAAAAGTCGATCCTACCGTTATTCGCAGTTACTGTAATTCTGTCAACTGCTGCAGACAACAGATGACATTTACTATAGTTCAGAGAAAGATCCTGATCCTGCGACCATTTAATGACCTTCTCAATATCTCTCAACAAATCACCGTGATCACTGGATCCGGTGAATTTGGCATTATCAGCAAACATGTAGAAGGGGCATGACAACTGCGATGTTAGATAATCGATGAAGATGAGAAAGAGTATTGGGCCTAATACTGAACCTTGTGGTACACCACTGGTAACTGTTGCGAATTTAGAGGCAGTATCGCCTACACGGACCTAGAAGGATCTATCACGAAGAAAACTGGTTATCCAGTCGTGAAGCTTACCAGATATGCTTTGGCCGAAAGCTTAATCCCTAGGAACCTGTGACTAACCGAGTCGAACTCCTTACTAAAGTCCAAGTAAAAGACCTCTACCCGTCCGCCTTCATCCAGTGTCTTATAAACTCGATCTAAAGAGCATAACAGATTTGAGAGACACGACCTCCCTTTAACAAAGCCATGTTGAACCGTGCTCAATTATGAATTGTGCACGAGGTGGCTGCACAATCGATCCCTGATAAGTCTCTCCAAGGTTTTACATGAAACACTAGTCAAGCTTACCGGTCGGAAATTGTTAACTATGTTTGCGCAACCTCCCTTTGGAATGGGTACGACAATGGCTTTCTTCCAGTCATCTGGTAGGATGCTTTTGCAGAACGATTCGTTATATAACTCACATAGAGGCCCTGCTAGTACCGTAGATATTTCCTTTACAATTTTAGGATGCACATCGTCAGGTCCGGCGGATTTATTTCCGTCTAGATTCTTTAGGACACGTGCGACATCATCCGTGCAAAAAACTACTTCGCTTAGTGAGGCCCCCATTTCCGTATTAAGAGTTGGGACTGAGTGAATCGCATCCCCGCCATCCATTCTATGTACGCTACGAAAATAATCCAGCAAAGCTGCTGCCTTTTCGGGGTCAGAATTGGCTTTCTGGCCATTGTCTAATATTAGGGTACCTATGTGCTCCCTTGTCTCACCCTTAGACTGAACATAACTATAATACTTCTTAGGGTACTTTTTAGCAGACTTCGCCAGGTAAGTTTCGTAGCATCGCTTAAGCTTCCGTTGTAGCTTTACTGTGTTGTTCCTCGAAGCCTTATAGCACGACCAATTTCTATAGGTTGGCAAGGCTGTGTATCTCCGTCAGTGTCTGTCGCGCCTAATAATGTTGCGTCGCACCGCAGGAGTCCACTAAGGTGGCTTGTTCTTTAGCCGTATAGGTCGGAAAGGACAGTAAAGGTCTTGAAGACTTAAAATATTGCGCTTAATAACCGACCATTTACTTTCGATGTCATTGGTTTCAGAGAACCAGTCACATCGTAAAGCGGAAAGCCGCACAGCATTCCAGTCAACGCGATTTAGATTACGCCTGTATTTGACTGGTGGCTTATGAAAACAGAGAATTGCCTGGAATATTATGGTGACATGGTCACTTTTCCCTAAAGGTGAGTCGTAAGAGAGGTTTTGGACATCTTTAGGACCTTTAGACAAAAGTAGGTCCAGTGAAGATGGTGAATGTCCATCTCTGTACCTAGTTTTCTCACTTACGTGCTGATGAAGCGCACTGGAGTGCATCCAATCGAGATATACCTGGGAAATTCTATCAGAGGTTGTCTGAGTGTCCCAGTCAATACCCGGTAAGTTGAAGTCACCTATTGAATAGACTCGTGGGGCAGTTTTGAGCAACCTGGTGAGAAGTTTCCTAAGTTCTGGGTCCTTCTCCTCAGAAGCGCCGGGTGCCCTGTATGAGCAGCCTAACGCAAAAGAAAGCTTACCGTCTGTGACGATTGTCGAGACCAGCTGGATGCCAAAGGTGGCCATTTTGATGTCAGAGTCTTGGTATTTAATACCATGTTGTAGTAGTAATATAGCTCCTTCTCCGCGTCTACCATCCGGTCTATCCGATCTGATGGCTGTATATGTCGAAAGAAGATCAACTGAAATAATGTCTGCATTTTGAAGCCAGGTCTCTGATATACCTAGGATCCTAGATTTACTATTGAAGGCTTTCTGCATTAATTCCAGGCATTTACTACGCACGCTGCAAGCATTTGTGTATAGTATGCTCACAGCATTTCGATGTACCCCGCCTAATTTCGGACAACCCTTGGGCGCAAAACCCGAGGTATTACCAAGTTTTTTGGTATGTCCAAATTAGTGCTGTGTGGAGAATCTACGTCGCTGGAAGGTTGTGGCGTAGAGGTTCCTAATGCAGGAGCGTTGAGCGCATACGAAGCGAGGCTTTCGTTTGCTGCATCACAACTCAGCCAAGATTCGTCCCCTATATTTTCTACCAGCACTTGAGCGTTCTTGATTGAAATATCCGCTGTTGCGGAGTTATTCAATCGGCGCTTATCAGGGTTGCTCTTCGGTTTTGCTATTTTGCTACCCGAACGCTGGAACGCAAAATAATTTGCTGAAACTTGGCGGCTATCTGGCACCAATCTATACAAACCATTTGTATTGGTATGTATTTGGTCGCCTTTAGAGAGAAACAGGTCTCTGTCTCTCTGATTTCTGAATTCCACCAAAATTGGCCTTGCTTGGTTTCCTTTCTTATACAGACCGATTCTGTGTACCCGAACTATCTGTAGATTGGGCTTAAGGTCTG
>JACCGJ010013228.1:0-18353 GCA_013407085.1 Atriophallophorus winterbourni
CATCCTGCGTTGCTATCGACGTGAAATCCATTTTACGTGGATACCTCCAGCACAACCGATCAAAAAAGCGATGGTTAAATATAAACCGGTAGGTTTTCTCATATATGCATATGTGGACTGTCAAATATGTGTTACTTAAATTCGGTCTAATTAGCTTTATACCACATGGATCATACCCCAATTGGTGAGACCAATCTCTAAGTAACCGGCTGTGGCGTGTAGTTGCGTGAAGCGAAAGCATGTAATTGCTGGTATTTAATCTCTAAACCTTTTGATAGCGCTTTTAAGTTTAATACATGCAAACCTTGTTGCAATAGTCGTCGGAAATGTGCTTGTTGGACTGAAAATTAATCTACCCCAAAGTGATGTGTTTCTCACATCTTTTCGGGGGATGTGAGCAACACATCACTTTGGTCATCCATAAGCGTATTGAGTGCTTGACCACGAATCACTATGTCATTCTATGTTTGAACATCTTGGTTCGTTGTACGAACCCTATGCAACAGTGGCATTCAAGTATAACTTTGTTTAATCTACCTCAAATTATAACCAATGGCGTGAAGTGTAGTCGTATTGTCCGCCCGTCAAAATGCTTGTGGTTTTACCAGGCGTTTGGTCAGCTGTATCATGTGTGTTTCGAAGACGAGGCTTTCGCATGCCTAACAAACCATAGGGTTATTCCTTAAATTTATGCAACATTAAATCAGATACAGGTGTCGGATACGTCCACTACGTTCCATGAATCAACTTTACCCGAAGTAGACCCCTCATTCGACTCTCCAAGACGTTTAGCTACCACTTCTCCCACATACCTCAACGAACGTCTAAATTTGAGCACCAACGGTAGTGAGATGTTGTTGAGTATTCATCACAGAACCGTTGCCGTTATCCATTTTTCTGGCAGAATCACATCCTACGTGAAGTTAACTGGCTTACTTCAGCCGATACCAAGTTGTGCTTCAAAATACACATAATCAGAAATCTGTATTTGCTTGCATTTCCGTCACCCCACCAACGGTTTCGTGCTGTCTGCACGCATCACGTAAGAACACCATGATCCACAGTGACTTTCAAGTTCACAACTTATTCGGCATTTCTCCACCGTTACAAGGCACGCACTATTCCTACCTGATGAGTGCAAACAGCACAAGACCGGTTGCAGCGTGTGTTATGGAAATGCATACAATTTAAAATTTCTGTTCAGCCCCTTGGTTTAACCTCAGCTACATATGTGTAAGCACGTATGATGGAACAGGGTGGTAGCGCCAACCTTACTCAACAGTGGCATAAAGTTCACTATTACTTTTTATAAGCTCAAGCCTGAAATCGGTCCCGTACAGTCTGTACTTCTAATCAACAACCCATTTGCACGAACATTCCCCAAAATACTATTTGATAGAACGTACCTTGTTGCTGATTTTCATGTCTAAAACTGACGGTTGAGCTATTTTTCACTGAGTTACTTTGTTGTTCACTGATTGTCCCATATGATTTTTCGCTAAATAGATTTCGGGCCCTTGACAGCTAAGCAGCCGAGCTAAAATTAAACCAGTTTTTATACAGATATATGTTAAAATGCTGCAAAACAAACCCGTGTAACACAAAACATTAAAACATTACCATCACCCGTTTAGTTCTGCTTATCCTCATCAGCCATTAAACTGGAAAAAACGGTAGAGTTTCTTAAACAATGTATTCCGAATCCAGCCTAACCTTGACCTTCATAATTTTTCAATATCAAAAGGTTACCACCGTATCGTTTATTCACCGTCTATCGACTTGTCGCCGTTTAAAAAATCAATCAATATTACCACTCACCCGTGATCGGGCAATCAATCAATTCGCATTTACTAGAACTGTGAAAGCGATGTTCGATACTAATGGCAATACTTGTAGTAATTAGTAAAATATGCCGTTGCCACAAGTTGTTCTGAGGTTAGCTGTTAAAACAGAATTATTTGTTCAGTGAATTATTGACGGATATTTCAAACCGAGTAGTAAGGAAACTAAATTTGCGAACACTACTGCAACGGAATCTGGTCAACTTTTCCATTCGATGTTGATTGAATAAATGTCATTTCAACGTAAGATTTGTTTGTACTGATATGATTGCTCTGATGAAGCCTGTCAGAAGGGAAATGTTCGCGAAACACCAATTTATGCCAGATTTCACTTCTTGCATTTTGTAGATATATATGAATTTAAATTACAGTGATATGGTATGAACTAGCAAATGTCGAACGGAATGTACTTTTTAAACCAGCGAATGCATACACAAGCGGCTTCAACCTTGAAATCGATATTCAGATAACATCATTTGAGTTTAACGTTCCCCCACGCGTATGAACAATCGAATACGCAACATTTACCCACTTTCTATTGCCGTGAATTCGCGAGGTTCATTTGCAAAACATTTTTGTTTTGTTTTTACCGTTGCCTTTTTACGTCAATTTTGTGTTCCCGGACCTCAATGTCACATTCCTCCGAATGACATTTTCAATTGCGTTAGACTAGAAACGGTAAACATGGTTTTCACCCTGGTTTCGTTCGAAAATGTTACACTTCGCCATGTGGATAGTTTATATAAATATGCCAGTTCATGGTGGTTCGGTTGCTTTGACTAAAGAGTTTTCCTTTTCTATTGTGTGTGGGGGGAGGGGGTTGCATGCTTTATATATGTATCATGGGAAGTGCACATGTAGTGCACCTTTTTATGAATTTATGCTATGGTTTCCAATCACGTTTTTTAAACAACCATATCCTGATTTGGGTATTATCATAAACTAATATTTTCCACAGTATGTTGCAGGGTGGATGCTTATACACATTGAATACTGGTGTGTTATTTAAGTTTTAGGAATTGTGCCAGATTATTTCAGAACATATTCGTTATGTGACTACAGACTACAGTTAATTCTGACTCATCGAAGGTGGGATCGTTTACAATATAGCCGACCCAATCCTACAATGTGATGACTTTCCTCATCCACTCTTATACGTCCGGTAGCCGGCGCCATGAAACATCAGCCGCTTGGGTTGTTATAGCAACGTATATTAAAGCACTGGCTTGCTATTCTTCGTTGGGCCGATGAACCTCTCATAGTATTCGATCATAATGCTGATGTCAAGCTTCCAGCGATTATCCCATCTGCAGTCTATGGTGCGGTTTATCATTATCGTTTTTTATAGGTCATGTATGCTTTTTGTTTTCTATATGATACGTAAGGCATCTCTTATCATGCTGCAGCTTAAACCCTGGCTCAAATATAGGACAGTGTAATTCCATATCTATATAAATCGTCTTTGTAACCTGACTTGAGGCGAACCCCAATGGGCAATTTCATAATGCTAACACTGGTTAGAAAAAATACGGGATCAGAAACCCTATTAAGACCACCATTACCATGTGGTTTGACACGTGATTTGAACAGGTGAGGTCGTACAACGCTTAAACCAACAGTGGCAATACAAGCGCTCTTGTTTATCATTCCTCCACTTTTCACACAGCGCACTCCGGTCCTGATCTTACTGTCCCTACCTGATACGTGAAACCGCACGAAACCGTCGTGGGGTGTGTGAGCGGAAAGCGTGTGCCAAATGAATATTTCTCGGTATCATAGGTGATGGGTTTAACAACGCTCCATTACATGGGTTTGGACACGATGTGAATTGACAGCCTGTTATCCAGACCTTGGCATACCAGCGCTCTTTGTTATTCATCCCTCCGCTTTTCAAACGCATCCGGATACTCCGGATTCTTACTGTTCCCTTCCCTACCTTACGCTGCGGCAAACGCAGCACGAAAACCGGGTCGTGGGGTGATGTGACTGGAAATGCTGACCACATGATAGTTTGTAATGTCAAAGATTCAAGATTCAAGAATTTATGGTCACAAAAAGCACATAGCTTCACAATTACCATATCATAGTAAATATACATTCAGGAAATAGGTATAAAATAAACATGTAATGTCAAGTATAGTCAAGTTGTATAGTTACCATGAGTCAATACGCAGGTGTCGTCAAATCGTTATGCAACAAATAAGTATCCAAATTTCGAATAAACGTTCCGATGCTGGGAGAGATGACAAGAGTTTCGGGTAGGGAATTCCAAAGGAAACAGACACGTACACAATAAAAATATCGGCGACAGCTGATACGGGAGTGGGGGATTTGCAGTGTCGCTGAGTGGCTGCGTGTATGAAGTGAATCACGGTATTCGAATAAATGTTTTAAGGGATGATGTGGGGTATTCAATATTTTATATGTCAGTATCACATCGCTTCGAAGGCTTCTTTGGAGGGGAGTGGGGAGCCTCAGTTTTTTTCAATCGTTCCTCGTACGCTAGTTCACGGAAACCTCTTACGAGTTTGGTTGCGCGATGGTATATTTTGTCAAGCAATATTATATCCTTTTTCAACCACGGAGTCCAAGCTTGTGATGCATGTTCCATGGTTGGAATTATATAGGCGTTCATTATGGTGGGCAAAGTTCCAGGCGAGAAGGTTTTGTAAAATGTTTGATGGGATGATTTTATGGTTGCATTATTTTAAATGCAGAGATAAGTTCACTCCAATAACCATGACCCAAAATGCTCATTTGCATGCATTTGCATCACACCCCAGGACCGGTTTTGTGCTGTTTGCACTCATCAGGTAGGCAAAGTACGATGAGAATCCACATGCGCTCGAAAACGTGGAGGAATGATAAACAAATTGCGCGTGTACGCCACTGTTGGATAAGACTGGTACGAACAACCTGTTCAATAACATGTGTCCGAACACAAATATAATGATGAAAAACCATAACCATGAGCAACAATGCTTATATGCATTAATTTCCATTATTTCGTGTAGATAATGAAATAATAAGTAACATTTGAATGATTTTAGAACTATTGCTTGATTACAATGTAGTGTTAAATAAGACGATTTCTCCCGCTTATCTTTTTGTCTAAAAATCTTATTTGATTCAAATTTCTTCTCATGCAAGCGAGCCATGTAACGCTTAATTCTGTATATCTCCCAGATAATAAAATGAAGGGTTTAACTACTTATACAAAACCTGTCGCGCATCTGTCCAACACGTTAGTATGGTTATTCTACATTACAATGTATCAAGAAACGACCTCTTTTGCTTAACTATTTCACAAGCCAGTTGATATGCTCAAGTGAATCACTAGTAGAAATGAATATTCGCGATGTGAGTGGTATCTTCGCAGTCTTCAATTCAATTCAATTCAATTTTAATGGTCTAAAAAGCATATAGTTTAAAAAACCCACAGAATAGTATGACAACAACGAACAATATAACAAGCAAAAATGTGATTAGATTGCTAACTGGGCAGTTCAAAAATCAAGTAAATATCCAAGGGCAGAAATTGTTTTCGATTGGTGGGATAACAAATGTAGGTGTATGGTGTGAAGATGTATAGTTTTCTTCAAGGCACGGGTTTAGGGTCAAATAGGCATCAAGGCTTCTCTTGAAAGTTTGCTGGTTTGGTGAGTTCACAACATTATCTGGCAGATTGTTCCAAGTAAAACAAACTCGCACGGCAAAAAATGTCGTCTGCGGTTTAGTCTAGAGTGAGGGACAGTTAGAGTAAATGTGTGAGCTCTTGTATTATGCGAGCTCCGTAGATTCAATAAGCATTGTAGAGGGTGATTTTCAGTATTCAAAATATTGTAAACCAGAATCAAATCCCCTCGGGGACGACGGCGTGGATAATCAAATAAATTCAGCGTTTTGATTCGCTCATTGTAGGGTTTCCGGCTGAGTCCAGTGACAAGTTTGGTAGCTCGATGATATATTCGTTGCAAAGTCGCAACATCTTTTTTAAGCCATGGCGACCATGCTTGAACCGCATATTCCATCGTGGGCCTGATATACGTAGTTATAATACAGGGAATTGTCTGTTTTGAGAACCTACCGAAAATTCTCTTTAGGAGTGACAATTTCTGTGATGTTTTGCGATAGACGTAGTTGCAGTGGCTCGACATCCCTAGGGTGTTGCTTATTAGCACACCCAAGTCCATTTGTTCGATGGTACACGAGAGGCTGTGTGTTCCAAGAAAATACTGTCAGATATAAGGGGATTAGCATTTAACATGGGATAATGAAAAATCTTTCCGATCGCCAATGTCAGCTTGTCGTATATTTTGGGTTAACAGCTCGTGCAATAAAAAATATCGGCATCCGCTTATGGCTAGAATCAGCTTCATCAATTTTCGAAGAATATTCAATTCAATTCAATTTTAATGGTCTAAAAAGCATATAGCTTTACAAAAAACCACATCATAATATGGTAACAACGAATAATATAACAAGCAAAAATGTGATTAGGTTGCTTACTGAGCAGTTCAAGAATCGATTAAAAATCCAAAGGGCAGAAATTGTTTTCGATTGGTGGGATAAAAAATCTACATGCATGGTGCTTTCTTCGATGCACGGGTGTAAGGTCAAAAAGGCATCAAGGCTTTTCTTGAAAGTTTGCTGATTTGGTGAGTTTACAACTTTATCTGGCAGATTGTTCCAAGTAAAACAACCTCGCAGGGCAAAAAATGTTGTCTGCAGTTGAGTCTCATGTGAGGGACAGTTAGATTAAATGTGTGAGCTCTTGTATTATGCGAGCGCCGTAGAATCAATCAAACATCCACAGCATATGTATAAACAGGTTGTGATCTATCAAACCGTTAATACATTGTCATTCGATTTGATACCACACAACTTGATAAATGAAAGCTATTGCTGAGCAAAATTTTGATCGATTTGGAAAGAGTCGTTCAATAATTTTTCATAGTATCTTTTCTTGATGGCTGTACGTTGCGCTGACCCGGGATAATAAAAATCTAGTAGCCATGAACTCCCGCCAAACATGGGTTGAAACTTCGCCATTTTATAACAATTGCACTTCAATTGATGCACAATTTTATTTTGATATTTATTCTAAAAATAACCCCTTCGATAGGTTTCATTGAGCTAGTAGTTCATGCCTCAGGATTCTCTCAACTAAAACTGAATCAGTTGGGCCGTGCAAACCTTATCCAACAGTGACTTAAAAGTTCAAAATATATGTACCTTTTCTCCACTATTTCAAGGCATTCACATACTGGCCTTGCTGTGCGTACATGAAGGATGCAAACAACGTGGAATCGCTCATGGTGTGTGTGCGTGAAGGAAATGCATAAAAATATTAATTTTAAAAATTCACGAAACATTGAACCGGATAATCCATATCATATGCATTTCCTTAAGAATGTCACTTCACATTCGATTTGATAACGGCGTACTCTCTTTGTAGGCTGAGCAGAAACGAACATGGATCCAGATATTGCGCATACGCCAGTGACATAACACATAGCTCTTCATTCGTTGCGGTAGTCAGGTTTACTCAAGAAAGCTTAACCGTGTAAAGCCTGGAACTGTGACACATGGCTAGTGTCTGCTTGATCTTTGCTTGCGTGCCAATTAGTCTAAAATAATTTCTTACATCCTAGTGGAACCAATCTAGATTTTTATATCTGATAGAAAATTCATGTTATATTTTGCTCTTGATTTGTGAGAAAAATTATCTAACAGTTAATCGCCAACGGATTGACGCTAGTTCAGTTGTAGAACAAACTATTTGTCTTATTTTCGCAAACATGTTTATATTTTTACGCGATAAATTTGCTGGTCGGAAAATCGCTGTTTTTTAAACGTTTTCAGCAATTAATCCTACTCAGAGATCATATGATCTTGGATTATAGACGCGAGCTAACCTGTTAATATTTAAACATGGTTGTCCAATTTAGATTCAAAGAACTTGAATAAAAATTTGCTATCAAATTTGGCCGCGAAGGATACAAGCATTTTTAATTCGGCAAGTATAATCATCATTCGTTCCTTTTCCAAACAATCATAACCTTTTGATGATTCATCAATTTATTTTCGCCATTCTTGATCAAGAATTGTTAAATCTACTAGCTTTTCGCAACATTTATTCCGCAACATGTTTCTGTCAGGCATCAACACCTCGGCTGTCAAATAAACATGCATAGTCCAACAAGGTGGCTTGGCATTCACGCTCGTTTTTAACTTGGTTTCTATGACATGACGCCAAATAATAGCTAGTAATTTTATACGAACGTCTGGTGTGGCCACCTCACCTATACACACATTCAACCGCCATTTAACCCATCCTCACATTTGCCGCAGCATCGGCACACAGACAGCCAAACTAGTACCACAACACTCGTCGCTTCCACTTCTCTTCCCTTTCATTTCCCTTTGTTTGTTGTCTGTTGATTGAAACGTCGAAAATGAATTCACTGATTTGTTATGAGGAGTTTGTCAGAATGAACGTGGCTTTGATCGGCCGGTATCCATGACATGCGTTGGTTAGAATTAGTAGCGACTAATGGCATATACACTGAGGCATCAATCTGGGGCATGTTTATCATTGTGCATACAGCTAAATTGCCTAATAATGTTTAGTCAATAAGGATTGCCGAACTGCCTTGCGGTAAATCACACAGGTTGAATGTTGTCAATGTTGCATTGGCCTTTGGAAACACCGACTAAGCAAGGTGTGATAGGGTTTCGTTGAAATGTTACGGACAATATGGCTGTAGCATTTGATTGGACAACAGGAAAATACATCGCAAAAATATTAGAGAATTTTGTTGTATGCTTTACACAAAAATAATTACGAACGTATTGAAACTATAAAATGTCGTTAATTTAAAAGAATAGAAAATGTTGACGTATATATTTATGTTTATATTATAGAATACAAAAATTAATTGATGATTAAAACTCATGATTCAAAGTTCCCAGGAACATGCAAGGACATGATTAAATGACACTGGCCTGCAAACAATAGCCATTATATGATTGTATGATGAGATTGCATGCTGATACGGAGCTTGGGTTCATGTCCCATTATGTTTTAGTTGTTACAAGTGTAGTCGAGGTCATTTACTCTTGTCACATACATGCTATTACTGTATACAAACTAGAGGCCATGTGCATCAACATTTATCCCTACGCAGCATCGACCGCAAGATTGTACGTGTGCCCGCGTTGTCCAACGTAAGAACTGCATTCACGCCAGCCTGGCAATTCATACTGTTTTTATGCTGCACTTAAACTACAACGTTTCAAGGTCAATGCTGTGGACTTTGTCGAAAACATATTCGTATAAAGCCGAATTATGGACTGGATTTGAGAGTGGTTTGGCATGACCCTGATGCTTAAATAGAGTGCTTCTATGCCGAGGCAGTTTGGATTACCAATGATAGGAAAATACAGTACATAATAGTTGAATACATAGACACACACATCATGATGCGCTGTACTTCTTTAGTGTGTAAGAGAATGAATTCGTTTAAGTCAGCTGTACCAGCAAATACATAAATACCCAAAGGTATATGCAGAATACAGGCAAATGTCTATGCTGAATGTTGCATGGGGCTGATCGAGTAGTCACTTTCTGAAAAGAAATTTGAAAACTATCGTTTAGATCTGTACTGGATAATGTTTCACTTTTGACGAGGATTGTTCGTCAGGCTGAGGGTGATAGTCAGTACGGTGGAATGTTATTAATCAACAAATAAAGTCAAACATTCAAGTCACAACGAATTACGATGTTCACAAATAAAGAATCACCAAGTGATACTTGATCAAGCGCTCAAATCAATTAACAACGAACACAATATATTGTTGCTCACAGCCTCCACACTTACAGTCCAATTCAATGATTACATAGCACCAGGACCAACACGATTAATTGGTCGTATCACTAAACAGCCTATTGAAATCTCAGTGGTGTCAACTCGTGTAGATAAGGGCAAGATCAATCTGCCTATTTAACCAGCATAGCCCAACTTCAGTCAAAGTCAAAATTGGCACGGTGGTTCATATGTGCAGGGCTGAAAGTGTGACAAATATGCATAATGCTTACTAGGTTAAATAATTAATGAAAAACGGTGCAGTCGCACTGCAGTGACATATTATAGCATCAATTTTGTAAACAGCATGCTCTTCAGCTTTAGTGAATTCAACTGCATCTGCATGCCGGCGTTTAATAGATGGTATCTTGCTACCGCCGTACACCTAAACACCGACAAAGTTAACTCTTCTACCAGTGTGCAACACATGCTCAGATAATACACAGTCCTTGATTAATGTCTGGAATACCCTCTCATCTAGTGGACGTTTTCTTATGCTCTTCAATCCTACTATGAATTTCATTGGCAATCTGTCCGAGGAACACATCGGAGCAAATTTTACATTTGATTTTATATTATAATCACTTTATAAACTTGTCCTTGGAGTATATTTAGGTCAAACTAAGAGCTCTACCCTTTTTATATATTACCCGTATTAACACCGCTTTAGATAACCCTCTTACATATGGTATGCATATCGTAATTCACAAATTTTTCTCTTTATTTGGTCATTGTTATTTTAATCGGTTGAATTTGTATTTTGCAAAAATCTTAGGATAGCCGTAATCTGTGAGTTGTAGACCGGCTTCTGATGAGCATGTTTACTTTTTAAAACATCACTGCATAATTGCTCGATTTTACGAAATAAGCACTTGTCCTTGGATATGAATACCTGCCTGGGATCCATAGAGGTGTACTTCAGGACGGTATAAGTTTCAGCTAGTTTATTATAGCCCGAAGTTTGGTTTTTACAGTTATTCTTTCGCGATAAGCAATTGAGGAAAAACGTTGCCAGTGTGCTGAATTTATATTCTTTAGTAACTTTAATTTGAAAGTCTAAGTCGTTCAAGTGCATATAAAATTTTTCTATTCTGCCACGTTTTATGATGACAAATGCGTCATCCGCACTGTGTGCTTTTCTTTCAAGTTGCTACATATACATATTTCCTAATACTGGCGATATAGGCGTACTCATTGCTAATCCTCCAATATGTCTCTGCGAATACTCGCTTACGAAGAAGTGGCTTATATTTAAGTGTATTTAAGCAGCGTTAACGATTTGTAGTACACTTAAATTTGTAGAATCCGGGCCACTCATATGATTCGTAATCACGTCAAGTCTCTTGCAGATGATAATCGCATGTATTTCCATGCAGTCATTATGATTTCTTGGATGATTTTGCATTTTTACTCTATATTCTTCGTCATCCTGATGTATTTGTTAGGCTTGAGGTTTTTTCTGCATGGTTATTGTAAAGTAATTGCTTTTTCAACCATAAATCTTGAATCTTGAAAAAAAAATTCTATTCTGAGTTCAGATACGTCAAAGTTGCGTCTGACTCCAGCTAGCTTTTTAATACGGGGTCGCCTGTCCAACATCAGTGTTTTTATTACGTTAGATCGGAATTAGTTAAACAGTTGATAATCCAGCCAGCTTCTTTGGTCTGACGAAAGAGTTGTGTAAATAGCAAATTGATTGCCGTTGATTGATTGTCACAATACAAACTTTGTATAGTAATCACAATACACTCGGGTATGATATGCAAGCGGTATTACTATGCGTAGCACGTACAGATTTATTTGTTGAATATCTCATATCGGATATTAAGAAAATTTATAAGCAATGCTTTTCTCCTTATTTTTGTACAAAATCAAATCAATACATTATTAGATAATTTCCCTTTTTAATATTTCTCGATGGATGAAAATCTATGACCTAATCGACATTATAAAAAGTGTATACGGACAATTCTTTGTTCTACCTTAGATTTAGCTATTCATCTTATACTTGAATGATATACTTTTTGGAAGTTATTTTTAAGTGCTAAATAATTGTGCACTTTGTGTAATGAGGCACAATCACGAAAGTATAAATTCAGAGAAATACCGTCTTACAATTCCATTTTATGAGTGACAGATAATGCTTGACATAACCTGCAAATAAAGCCTGTATAAATGGTGCGATGTTTAAAGGCTTCGGTAAAACAGATGTTGTCACCATTAAATTTGGTTCTGAAACCAGAAATCGGAACTGATGTGTAAGGGATAGGGATGTGAACTACTCAACACATTGGTTCTGATATCCTTTATCATTCAAAATTTGTCATTAATGTCAACTTTTATCGCGAATTATCACATAGTGAAATCCGGTTACGGCAGTCCTTCTCATTTTATTCAAAGTATTGAGCACCATAATTAAAAATAATAATACATAATTAATTGTGCCCTAAAATTCTTTTCATTGCGATAGTGTGAAATATAATTAATAAATTTATTGGTTAATAACATTACTTTGCATAATATGTCAATAGCCGGAAGTTGCTTAATGGACAGAGTTTTGATAGAAAATGATCTGTTATCTTTAAAAAGGTATAAAATAAAATCTACATAAAATATAAACGAACCATGAAACTTACATCATAAATTTGAGTGCAATCGGTTAGAGTAGCTTTTGGGTAACGTTTCACTTCTGACACAGAAGCTTCGTCAGACCAAGGGTGATAGTCAGGACAGGGAACATGATTAAGTAGCGGTCAACCCACCACCACTTATTTGACCTTACCGCTAAACAGCCTATAGTACGCTTACCGTGTGTCACGTCTCGTGGGAATGACCAAGATCAGTGGTCCATTTTCCTCACAGTGTGTATCCAAATCAATCCGATATAAGTGAACACGGTCAAGGTCAGTTGACACAGCTGCCCACATACGTAAAAGTACATAACTAACGGGGTTAAGGTTAACCTATTTTTGAAGAAAAACAATAATCTAAATAACTAGTAGGTATAAGGTGAATAATAACTATTTACCGTCGCAGTAGTGCCGAGCGCCAGGTTGTGGAGATTTCTACCCCATCCACCTTATGGACTGCCAGTGGACCTGACTTCGCTATTTCGACCGCCTCCGCATGTAGGCGTTCGCTATACGGTTTAATACCGCGTCTTAATTTTTCCACATTGTCTAGATCGACGCTGTGGCCCGTATCTAAAACGTGCACCGCCAAGGCATTGATATTCCCTCGCATCCCGGGGCTGTTTCCGTGCATGCTTTCGGTGTTCTTCGATTCTAGTGTGAATTTCCCTGGAAGTCTGGCCTATGTAAACACTAGAACAGTCCTTACAGTTGATTCTGTAGATGCTGTTCGTGACGCTAGATAAAGGTGTCTTATCCTTGAGGTGCATCAGAACTGAACGGATAGTTTTCCTTTTCTTATAAGTCACGCGTATGGCTGCCTGGTTCAAGATTCTACGTATCGCTTCAGATGTACATTTTACGTAAGGTATACAAACTGTATCTCGCCAATTTTTCTCCGATTTTTCCTTCAGAGATACAGTTGGCGAGATACAGTTTGTATACCTTACGTAAAATGTACATCTGAATCGATACGTAGAATCTTGAACCAGGCGGCCATACGCGTGATTTATAAGAAAGGGAAAACTATCCGTTCAGTTCTGATGCAACTCAAGGATAAGACACCTTTATCTAGCGTCACGAACAGCATCTACAGAATCAACTGTAAGGACTGTTCTGGTGTTTACATAGGCCAGACTTCCAGGGAAATTCACACTAGAATCGAAGAACACCGAAAGCATGCACGGAAACAGCCCCGGGATGCGAGGGAATATCAATGCCTTGGCGGTGCACGTTTTAGATACGGGCCACAGCGTCGATCTAGACAATGTGGAAAAATTAAGACGCGGTATTAAACCGTATAGCGAACGCCTACATGCGGAGGCGGTCGAAATAGCGAAGTCAGGTCCACTGGCAGTCCATAAGGTGGATGGGGTAGAAATCTCCACAACCTGGCGCTCGGCACTACTGCGACGGTAAATAGTTATTATTCACCTTATACCTACTAGTTATTTAGATTATTGTTTTTCTTCAAAAATAGGTTAACCTTAACCCCGTTAGTTATGTACTTTTACGTATGTGGGCAGCTGTGTCAACTGACCTTGACCGTGTTCACTTGTATCGGATTGATTTGGATACACACGGTGAGGAAAATGGACCACTGATCCTGGTCATTCCCACGAGACGTGACACACGGTGAGCGTACTATAGGCTGTTTAGCGGTAAGGTCAAATAAGTGGTGGTGGGTTGACCGCTACTTAATCATGTTCCCTGTCCTGACTATCACCCTTGGTCTGACGAAGCTTCTGTGTCAGAAGTGAAACGTTAACCAAAAACTACTCTAACCGATTGCACTCAAATTTCTTTGCATTATGAATACACGATCGGTCCCAAACATATTCCAATCGATTGCTTACATCATAAATATTATACTATTAACTACGCTTGGTATGACGAAACAAACATATATGATCCTAGTTATAAATAGCATACTCTAACAAATTCGACCTCGTAAACAAAAGCTTGGAAACTGCTATCCCACGGTTTTCATGTAGATATATTCGGCTGAATGCACCCAACATGACAGCCAGCGAGTTCACACTGTTCACTGCACCTCATCAGAAATGTCGTGATTTGTGAAGCGTCTAAGATTTCAGCAAACCTACCACACGAGGCATGTTCTCATGTGCAAACGAAAATTCGTCACCGGTTTCATTGCTTTTCTGCTACATTGACAGTAAATGTAGCAAAACAACTGCACAACTGTTAAGCGATTTTTCGCTTTCGTCTGTAAGTTTTGCAGGTCGCTAGGCGGACTGGTATTTCAGTCAACGCCTAATGGATTGAGAACCGGTGGCTAGCAGCGGATTGCATTCCTGCTATCCTTAGCACACTAGTGGGGGAAGATTTGGAATAAACACTAGCCTGTCAAATGAGTAAGACCGGTAATGGAAATGGGTTCAGTTGGTCTAATAACCCAGCGTACTGTGAACTGGGTCAAGTTCAGTTGACACTGCAGCTCACATGTGCGCTATAAAACGGGCATGATAAATGAGACTCCAGTTAAATAGCATTAAATAATATATTTCACACAAATATTCATGCCAATGTGCTTATTTTTCATGATCATGGGTTAAAACACTATCTACATGTATTTGGGCACATGTGATTAAAGAAGTTAGTCGTAACAACCTTATCCAACAGTGGTATACAAGTGCAAATGGTTTACCGTTCTTCCACTGTTTCAAACGCATACGGACCCTGATACCAATGTCCCTACCTGATGCGTGCAAACAGCACGAAACCGGTCGTGGGGTGTGTGTGATGAAAATGCATGCAAATGATCTTTTTGGACTCAAACGTAACTTTCACTTTAATTAATGAGCGTCCGTTGCAGAACCAAGAACCATACCGAGGAAATCATTGCCACATCTGCCATATTGACCGCATGTCTACTAGCTTTCGTGTTTTACAATGTATATGCATGCATGTGTTCCATAAAAGACTTTATGTTACGCAGTACATCTACGTTTTCAAGGTCTATACTTCATCCTCTGTACAGCATACGTTCACCTAAAGCAGAATCCATCTCATTTTTCGGACGATTCTCTATGCGATTTTCATGATTTTCAATCCTAGTATGAAGTTCCCTGTCTGCCCGAAGTACACACTATAACAATTCTTGCATTGATCCTATAAACACAAGTGGTAGAACTATCTAAAGGTAACTCATCCTTGTAGCGTACCAAGGTCAAGCGAAGAGTTCAACCGTTCTTATATGTAACCCGTTGTTCTGCCCCTTTTTAATATAACACTTATCGCTACAGAAACCCATTTGAGCTATGGATGCATACGGCAGGTCACCATTTGTTCTGTGCTTTTGTATAGGATATTTTACATGGTTTAATTGTCTCAATACGATACTCGTAGTATATCTATGGTCTATTAGTCACTGAATGAAGTGTTGGTGACCACATTTTCTTATTCAATAGTTACTACGTAATTGCTTGATTCCATGTAAAATGGCCGAGACTAATGTTCTGAAGAGTCGTTTCAGGTGAAATGAAGAGTAACTGATGAAGTCATCCCTACTATTCATTTGTGGTTTACTGAATGTATTATTTTACCATTCATTCTTGTGCCAAGCAGTTAGAATGGCACGGGAACCTGTGTTGGATTCCACTTTTTTGTAATTAGATTCCGTGGATCTAATTTGTTCTCGTAATTATTATTCCTTTATAGCTTAACAAGTTTTAATTTTACAAATATGTAATCAGCACAACGCAACCACTTCTCGCGTTTCATATTTTCAATCGCGAGTGCACTAATTTCGTAGTAATTTGTATGAATATTCTAGTCTAACTGATTGCATTCAAATTTCATTATCAGAATGCAATTACGTGGAATATTTTAAAACTTTTAATATTTTTCATTTTTTATTTACAATTATCTATATATTGGTTAAATTCACAATATTGGGCATGTCAAAACACTTCATATCATCAAATGAAAGGTGGTTATTTTTACAGTAAAAGTTCGTACTAACAATAGGTTGTCCTCCAAATAAATAGCTTCCGAAAGTAAACAAATATTACAGAAATATTGCTTTTTAATTTGTCTCTAATTTGAAAAATTATCTAACTTGGTTCGATTAAACTATTGTTCATGTCCAGTCAGGACAATTGTTTAGGTTTAAATGAGACACCTGTTTACATTTCCTACCTATGTTTTAGTAAAGCTCAAATAAATGCATAGTAATTCATGTTCGGCGTTTGAAATTGATTCAATTTATATGATATCACATTAAATTAACAAACGTCTTCTCCGTAGAGTTCTCTCGAAACCACATTTAACCGTAAATAATATTTTAGCGTTACGCTGATTATTATTTTAATTGGTTCCATAAAACGGTTCTACTCTCATAAAAAGTATGTAATAAATCAGTTAAAGCGGTATTTGTTAGCGTTTCGCTTCTGAAACGGACGCTTCATGAGAAGCATGCCATAACGGAACAGGGACTGTGTTTAAATGACGTATAAATTATTAATCTTAAATAAGGAACTGCTACGTATATCACCGTAGGCGCTGTACATGTCACGATAACCAGGCGACCTCAGCTTCAATTGGTACAGTCCCCGACATCTAATGCCATCCCGTGTTTGTTTGACCTTGATATCTCGCCTGTCTCTCTTAACTAGCAAGGTGTGTGCATGTTTTAGTCGACTCAGGACTAATAATGTAAATGTAATTTAAACCTGATCCCCGTTCGTACTGTGTTCGTACTGCTCGGACAAAACTATTGTGTCAGGGGCGAAAAGTTGATGAAAACTGCTCTACCGTAAGCAGTACAAACTTTCTTTTGATAAATATGGTTTTCTGATGCAAACATTTTCCAATATCTTGTTCTTATGACATCAGTATTACTCAGTCGTTGAAATATATTTGAATGTACACGGGAAAAGCGCTTACACTCAATGTTTATGCAGGTACGGTCTACTTACATAAAAGGGATCTTACTGAAAACATTGGTTGAGAAAAATCAGAATTCATTAGAACCCCATCAATGGACAATTGACACTGCAATCACCCTTCTAGTTGTTTTTCCTGAAATCACCACAGCGTTTAACAGTCTGTGCCGCTTACATTGATTGCCGAATTTTAGGTTGGCCATATGCTAAACACAAGTGCGCGGCATGACTAGAACAAACAAAGTGCTATTCATATTCCACATATGTACGAAAATATGCTGAATTAATTAAAATTTGTATTGCTCTTTAGAAAATTTGATTGAATGTAACGTATATAATTTTGGCATTCAGGTTCGGTTTAATTCTGTCAATTAGCTATGTAAAATGGAGACTCTTTATAACAAAACATTTCCCGAATAAGTGCTAATTTGATGTGGTTATAGAAGCAGCATAAGTAGAATTAAGTTTTTGAAATTATAACAAAATTCAGCCGGTCGGAAAATAACAGCATTACACCTGGGCATCAAGCCTAAACATGTTCAAGGCTGAACTTGACAAGTATACGTCGACAAATCTATTCACGCACCCCAATACATAAGCTAACTTTCCATATTGACAAGACATATTGGCTGTTTTATGCATTCGCTATATTTTTAATCTACGGTTATTGTAAAGTATTTGCTTTTGGATCGTTAAAATTTGAATTACCTCGAATTATTTTGAATTTCTTTGTTCTTCATCAGTACCGAAAAAACAAATAAAGATATATATATATATATATATATATATATATATGTATATATGCCATGTAGACTAAATACAGGTGGTTTTATAAGTGAAATGGTTTTTGTGAAGCGAGCTATTTGAGTGTGTATCTATCAAGTTACTCAAATAATTTTCTTCGTTGGACATCGTGAGGACATGTGGTCCTATATGATATATGAACTCTACGTGAATACCCATATTCAGAAACTTGAAAGGCATTCTATGCATTAATCACAAGCTTTGATATGTTGGATAGCTTTGGCCATATTGTTGCGATAAAAAAAATCAGTCCTCTGAGATGCGTATGCATTTTCAAATGTTTACGTCGTCCGCGATTTGCAA
>JACCGJ010013229.1:0-42897 GCA_013407085.1 Atriophallophorus winterbourni
TTGTATATAAAATAAACTGAAATAATGAACATAGATAGATACATTGGTGGGTCCTATTGATTCACTACTAAAGGACCCACGTGGAGTTGATCTGAAAATCGAGTGACTCTGGTTCGTTATAAAGTTGAACAAGTGCATTCTATGCTTTTATCACACCACTCAGTTAAACAGATTTTTCCATTCTCTCTTAGTTCTATCGAATCCGTCGTTTTATCCGACCCTATTTTCTGATCAGTAGTTCACAGCTGATGAAAAAGCTACTGAAATGTTTGAAACGAACTTTGCCCAAACTTTTTAGGTAAGTCGGTTCTCGTTTTATTCGTTCTATCTTTATCTTCTTTTAACTTTTTCCTGCTATCCGTTGTTACCATTGTCATATTCGCATTTTAATGGCTTTCATTTGGTTATCATGAGCACGCAGCTCCAGTGAGAGATTGCTTGCTGCTCCTTCTCTTCAAATCATCTTACTTACTTTCGGGGCCTTATGCATAAACGAGGTTTTCGCTATTCCAGTGAAGTGATTTCGATATCTTCATTTAGCTGTTTCATTCAATTTACCCCATTAACGCAACAGTATTAAATTGGTAAATTTAAAAGAAAAATATAATTATAATTTTTGTTTATCATTTTGATGACCGTGTATCACTTGCGTGCGCATCCCGATTTTGGAAAGTTCCGCAAATTGCAGCCTACGTGTTAATTCGCTCATTTTAGCAATGCTGATATTAGCTCCTTTAAACTACTCTTCCGCTCTTCGCACACCGGGGTGATATTTCATTCACATCGACTTTGACTTGTCGTTTGCTGAGGTTTCACCCATATTTCACGATTCTTTACCCTTGCGCGTTCTTGCAGATCAGTCCAAATATGCTTGAGCACTCGCCACTCCTAATTCGGAATTGCGTCGTTCTAAGAGTTGCTAGACTCTGACTTGCCTGACACAGCAGATGAACTGGACTTTTAAACTAGCTGCATTTGGGCAAAAACCCCTCTCCCTGGTTTGGGGAGCCATGATATCCGAATTCGCAGTGGATCCTACTCTAAATCATACAGCTCAAAAATCGTCTTCAATAGTGGTGTTGTTGTGGGCATCCTCTTCGAACGTTTGATTAATCTTGTAAGTTGTCAAGTGAAGTGGCGGGGACACCGTGTTATGATGCGTGACAGTGAAAGCCACAAGGAAGCTGTCATGTTGACGTCGCTGTATGGTATATATGGTATGAAAGCACAAGCCTGATCCAGTGGCACGATGTGCAATCGTGGCAGCATTTTTCCTGCTTGTACGGTAACATCGTGCTAAATTGATTGGCCACGGTTCGTGAGCTGCATGCTGAAATACGCTGTGTCTCACTAAAAATAAAACATTCTATTTCTATTCCCCCCCCTCATATCTGTCTAGGCCTGGGCAACCTGACAGTATCTTAGCCCACGTACAGTCTCTGACTGTGCGGCACTTTGCCTGGATCAGGCTTGTGCTTTCATACCATACCATACCGGTGTAAAGCTGTCCCTGATGGTGATGATGATGTGTAATGTTTACGATTTCCCTGGTAGTTTACTCTAAGGAAATCATTGAAAAATTCACTTTGCCTGTTTGAACTCGTACCATTATTGCCGTTGATTTTTCGCAAATGACTCTTTCTACACTGTCGACTGGTGTCAATGCTTACTTTAGCTATTGTACACCGTACAGTCACGGCGATTTAACCTAGGACACGAATGACGTCGTGTTTGCTGATTTGCTGTTATTATTTTTAAATTTTAACTCCCTTTCCTGTATTTCGGTTTCAGTACTTTGTTCTTGCTTCTTTTGTGGTTGGTTTGTGCCACCCTCGTCGCTTTGTGTATCTTCGCTGAGGTACCTTCAGATGCTATCGATCAAACATCGGTGAGTTAAACTGACAAATCATAATCCAAAGAGCTTTTTGTGCACAATGCTGATGTTAATTTGTCATAAAAGCTGCTCAAATTTGCTCTATCCTAATTGAGTCTTATAAGCTACGGTCCATGCGTTCTGCTCGCCACTAATCTCAGTATGAAAGCACCCCATTCTGAGGGTCCTTCAGTGCACCGTGGTGCATCGATTGACCTTTAAAAGAATATGTCACTCATTGATTGCTCGTTTCTTTTAGAAATGTTTCAATCGGTGCCCAGATTTGGTATCAATTTGGCTGTTGTCAAGGAAGAGGTTAAGATGTCAGCTTCAAATTATCAGCACACCAACGTTTAGGATCAAAGCAACATATTTATACCGCCGTCCCTGTCTTGCTTCAAGCGGGACGATTCGTGGTTAAACTCATCGTGCCATCAGGATTCTAGACTGTCTCACAATGTGATAAGTTGATGCTACGTTCAAGCATGCTCCTTCTAATTTGCGTTATTGAAGATTCTCTACACTTCGCTATCATGGACTTTCACGTATGTATGAAATCATAAATATAGATTCAGACAGATTGCTTAAATGTAGTAAACTGCACGTGGGCGGAGATACTGTCGGGTTTATACGTATGTGTGCATGTATGTATGGATGGATGAATGATATCGCATATAGAAGTGAAAAACTTCTGAAAAAGTACTATTTCTAAGTGCCGCGTATTTGCGGGCACATAAAACGTAAAGTTTCACGTGTTTTTCGTCATCCGAAGACCCTTGTACCTGGTCTTTTGATCTGCGCGCATCGCTAAAGTTCACGCCGATTTGATAATTGTCCAATTTAATTTATTATTCCAATCATCTTCATCGTCCCTTCACTCTTGTTCTAAAACGCGTATCCACATGTCAGCGAATACGTAGATGGTTGTGCAATCACTTCAATCAAGGTTTTGTTCACTTATGATCATTGCATTCATTAATCGCATTGCGTATTGTTTATTATATTGCCTTTTTGTATTTTTTCCATTATTCACCTCTCGTTCTCTGCAGGTTTTAATGAATAATTCATTTTTCTGGTGTAATTCATGGAAATTTCATGGTTAATTTATGGACAAAATCCCCATTTTCATGCATTCCCATCTCTCTCGCTCACACCACGACTGGTTTCTTGCTTTTTTGCACTCACCAGACGTTATGTCAATAGAATTTCAATTACTTAAATGTTGTAGTAGCTTGACGAAAATTCCTAACTGGCAAAGCGTGGAGCCTATAAAGTTACATAGTGTTGTGGTTCTCACATTTTTGCTCGATGCCACTTCATCTACTTGTGCAGTACTTTGTGCTGTGCGGCTAACACCGTGATAAATTGATTGGCCAGAGGTAGTGAGCTGCATGCTGGTACAAGCTGGAGTCTCACTACCATTTCTATTTCCCCCTCAACCTGACAGTATCTTAGCCCACGTTCAATCTCTAACTGTGCGGCAATTTGCCTGGATCAGGCTTGTGATTTCATACACACATACATCTACTTGTGTGAGAGCTCGTGTGATTGAATAGGTTCGTCGTGCCAACTTTATACAACAGGGGCTTACAAGTTCATAACTTTGTTATCTTATGAATTTTATCGCATCGCGCTTCCACTCACCGCTTATCACCTACACTGCTAATTAGATTTTATCTACAGCTTTTTAGCAGCTTTGCGTGTCTGGGAGATGCACATGTTTGATCTTGTTGATTGCATTACAAGATCAAGTCTATGTGGTTCTACAATCCTGAACGATTTCTACCCGACGGATGTAACACCGTGTTAAGTTGAGTGCCGCATGCATTGGAGCTGTCTCTCATTTTGACAGACATCGATATTTGAATAAACGAATTTCCATCCGTTATTAATAGACAAGTTGTTCCTTCAACCGATCGTGGGTTGGCTTGGGAGTCGCCCAGAGATATGAATTTCGTGTATCATTCATAATGTTAATTGTAGGTCAAGCAGGTTTGCAGTCGTGCAGTGGTTCTGTTGTTGACCTGCTTCGGTCGATGTAGACCATGGATTACATCACAAGCGCTGTGCTGAAGCGTATTGCCACTTGCTATACGCTGCATGTGTTCTCACTATCGTTATTCCTTTGTTTGAATTATCTAAGCGTGACTTCAGGCTCGTGATTTGGTACATACATGCGGAGACCACTTTACTTTGCTTGACAGTTTTATTGCATTTAAATCTTGATCAGATTTTCGTCTCATGATTTTAAAATATCGCGTATCAATCGGCGCGATTCCCAGCTTCCATCAACCTGCTTGAGACTGAGGTAACTGTCTTTGTCTAGTAAACAATGACTTTGACGCCAGGCTTAAAATTATTTTGGCACTTCAAAGGGATCACGGTACACAAAATTTCGTTTTGATCGATCACACAATGGTGTTTAATCTCAAACTTCTTCATTCAGCGTTGATAAAAGGTGTAGATGTACGATGTCAAGAAGAAGAAAATAGCTTTGAACAAATTTTCATCCAATATTAATTTACCACACTAATTTCCAGAATACAATGTACGAACAGAAGATAAAATTTATGGTTTTATGGGAATCTTCGGATTGCCAGTCAAAATTTTTAATCCGAAATACCTTCAAATTCGTCTACCAGCGACATCAAACGTTGTGATGGTAATCCATTTTTTTCAGTCGTACTTTTTCAATATTCATTTTACATTTCTCCAACCAGCGCAGCAAATATTCCATGTTCCAAAATACAAAACAGTGTTAAAGTCATTTAAAGTTCATTATTCAGTGTTTCCAACAAACGAGTTAACACTTATTCACTTGTAGCGGGAATATTGAAGCAAGTTTGTTTGTTTCTATCTTCTTCACAGCCGAATTCTTCCTTGTCCGCGGCTTTCCCAGATTTCTACACCTCCATGTTTCGTCTGCTTGTGTTGCTGACCACAGCCAATCACCCCGACGGTAAGTTGAACGGTTGCGCTATCCCCCAGACGGATTTTGTTGTACCAAGTTAATTGTGAACAAAGGTATACTTGTATGCTATTGTGAAATAGGGTTCTTGCAAAAAACCGCCATGTTCGAATACAGAATCACAGCGATTCTTGGTCAAGCCCTCGTGGCGTTTATAAATGACCAATATTTTGTGGTGCCCACGATTGATGTGAGGATGTGAGCACCATAATAGATAAGTTAATTATGACTTTAGAGGTCGACCCAACTAGTGTTGTTTGATAATTTACCAAATGAGTTCAATCAGGAAACGGGAACTTTCAATCCTACCTTGACTTGGCTGTTGTGCGCAATTATTTGTTTCGACTTCAGCACCTTGTTGAAGAATTTGTCGTACCTACCAGCGCTTTCGAATCAAGCAACCATGCACTCACTTTTTAATCCATAGTGGCACCACGTACAACTTTCGAACGATCCTTTGTTCAAACCCCACCGCGGTTGCATGCTCAATCCCGAATTCCCATCATAGCTAGGTGTTAATTACATACTGACTGGTAGGAAAATAAGTATGATGGTCTGCAAAGTTGTACTTGTATGCCACTGTTGTATAGGGTTCTTGCAAAGAACTATTAAGTTCAGATACAGAATCTACCTTCGTAATGTGGTGGAGTGAAGTGCCTTGACCAATCACGAGCTTCTGGATGGTATGCAGAACGCCACCCTCCGGTACAACACGCGACCAGGAAGCGCCTAAACAACAACATCAGGTGCTATTGCCATTCGTCAAAGTCAGCTAAACGAGCCAAACGTTGTGAGGTGTCGGGGTGTACTGGTTCGCGTTTAATCGACGGGCAAATCAGGACAAAGTGACAAGCGGTACAGAAATATTGGTATGGTATGAAAGCACAAGCCTGATCCAGGCTGCACGTAGGCTAAGATACTGTCAGGTTGCCCAGGCGTAGACAGATATGAGAAATAGAGAATAAAGATGGTATTGAGACTCCAGCGTGTTTCAGCATGCAGCTCACTACCTGTCACTAATCAATTTAGCACGGTGTTAGCCGCACAGCACAAAGTACAGAAATATAGAGGACAGTGGTGTGGTTACGAGCTTTGCTTGTATAAGATATGGGTGTGTTTGGCTCTTCGTCATGTGCGTGATAGACGCTTTGACCAATCGGCGTTCTCTTGGGATTCGTGGGATTTGTGCGCGAACGTCGTAAGCGTGAAATAGTTGTCCTCAGTGATGAGTCGGGACGCGAGCACAAAGCGGGGGAGTGACGTGGTTAATGTCGCTTTGAGTGTTCTCGAAGCCTCATGGGTGCAGCATTTCTGTGCTGTGCGGCTAACATCGTGCTAAATTGATTGGCCACCGGTAGTGAGTTGCATGCTGAAACACGCTGGAATCTCACTTCCATTTCTATTACTTTTGTCATATCTGTCTAGGCCTGGTCAACCGGACAGTATCTCAGCCCACGTGCAGTCTCTGGCTGTGCGGCACTTTGCCTGGATCCGGCTTGTGCTTTCACATCACATCACATTCCGTTTGTGGTTATCGGTTATGGAGCATGATTTGCAAAAGATACGTCTCACTCCAATCATCACGAAATTCCTAACATAAATATGCCTTCGAATATTAACACGGCAGAAAGAATCGCAGATCCAAGAGCAGCAAGCTGAATTCCGTCCTAGTATAGACTGTGTTGACCATTCTCATCCTTATCGACAGCCAAGTATAGCCATCGTTTCAGACTTTAGTGTGCTACAACTAATTTCGCTAGCTAGTTGTTCCTTAAACAGCTATATACATTAGATGTTTTGTAGTATTCCACAGTTAACTTAGTAAGCTTCGGTTCGAGAATTCATGCCGTAAAGAGAGTCTCGCGCGAAAAGACAACAGTGGTGTTTAGAGCTGCGATCTTTGTTAAGCTAATCGACACTGCATGACTCACGTAAAATATACAGCTAGGGCAACTTTCATTGAACACGACACAGTATTATGTTATATGTGGAATTCTACACAGTACAAAGTAAACCGACATTGTGGTTCGGTGTTTTTGTTAATAGCACCATTTGCTATTCGATACTCTACCTTTCTGCTCCATGTACGCGTTGCACCTTGTGCATCATATTAACTCTAGGACACGCGTTCATTCGCACGAACTTGGCTGTTTGGCTTTTGTTTATCACAGCGCGTATGTTTATTGTTTTAAGGACGCGCATGTCTGGGTTTGTTGTAAACAAGTAATGGTGGAGGTAAACGTCAGATATCGGTTCGCACACTCTGCACCTGAACTCAGTTTGATTTGACATCGGTTTATGCTACTTTTCAAACAGAGCAAATTGCCCACGAGGCAATGATGAGGAAGTGTTTGAATCGTCAAACGCCTAATGGTTCAACTCGTTTTCTGGAAGATGTGTCTGTAAACAAGCGCTCGACCAAGTGTTGTGAACGAGTAGAGCCTGCTTTCGGCTTTCACTGTCGTGCATCATAACAAGTTTTCTCTCACCACATCGCTTGACACCATACAAAATTGAGCACACGCTCCAAGAAGACTTTTAGTAGATGAACTCATATTACTCGAGATTAGAACACCATCCTTATTGACCCTGATGGTGTGATAAAGAATAAAAAATTTACACTTGTTCAAAGCGGCTGTGTTATGGCCTATGCTTTACCTTGTTTGACCACTTTCCGAACCATTTAAGCTTGGTGGTAGTCGACTTTGTGCGAACTCCGAACGCTTGCCTCGTTTAGCGACAAGGCAAGATGGTATCCCCTTTTTCGAAAGTGTTGATAATCGACAGGTTTTTTTCTTGGTTCACGTGAGGTGTGAGGTTACACCAAAACGATAGCGCGCTTGTGTTTTAGCAGCGTGCTCTCCTTCGATGTTCAAATCTTCTGTTGACCTTATTGATTCATTTCATTGCTGATGTATACTGTCAAATAGATGCACTACCCTACCGCCCTTTATTTTTATTCGCTTTCCTTTTCTCAAATGTTCCGCGCTTTCTTTCAGTTGTACTGAAACCGTACGCCCGTAATCGCGCCGCTGCAATTTTCCCTATCATCTTCCTCAGTATTGGCCTCTATGTGTTCATGAACATTTTGACTGCGATTGTGTACAGCGAATTTCATGGCTATCTCAAGGTGAGACGATAGCATTCTCTGTATCCAACTCTGTTCCCTTTCAAACTTATAGTCTTCTGTACAAACTCGCTTGATTCGGAGGCGATTGGCCACCCGGGCTGCATTTGAACTTTTGCGATTGGTTGATCGGTAAGTTAAAGTGTGACGATTTTTGTTAACGCACGCTATCTCAAACGCGTCAACCATCAAGCTAACGTTAGAAATTTTTATTGAACCTTAAGAACATAATCTTACCGCCTTTGCATGATGGATGCCGACACCAAACCCGGCAGTGGGTTGTGAGCTGGCTTTGATTATGCGTGTTTGAGTTGAGCATCCGAATATCGAGTGTACCAAAGGCTTCCACGTATTAATCAGTTGTACATTTTACCCTGTGTTCAAGGCTGACTGAGTGTAATTTTACCGCTTCTGGTTGATTTGGGTAGACAGTCCGAAAGGGCTTGTGACGCCCAAATGCACGGGTGTGAATAATGAGGAAACTGACAGGCTGTGCAACTCATGTGTTTTTCTCCCGGAAAATCGATGTAGAAATTTCGCATATAATTGAAGCACTGTGGTCAAGGTTGCATGTGAATCTAACAGCTCTACTGTGGTGGATATTTCCAGCATATTTCGAAATCATTATTTTAGGTATACGATCGCAGGCCACCTACGGTTGCTCGGCGCTTTGCTTGCCTGGTTTCCTACATATGGTTTTGTAGTCATCTTGTTCCACCTAGGAACACCAGCACAATCGCGAATGGCAGCCAGGATTGGGGCAATTGGATAAGGCACGTGCAGTAATATAATCGACTGCAGTTGGTGTTTTGTTGGGTGCTTTTACCTAGGTTACGCACGCTACCGGTTTCAATTTCTTTGTCTGCTTCGCGCAAAACTAAAGTTTGCATCTCGGTCAAAGTAAATCGTAGTCAAACCTCGAATCATAAATAATCCGTGCAGATATTCGGATATTGATTATACTTCTCTGGGAGATGGATTCTCATCCGGATTTTCTTGTTGGAACAGCTAATATACTAGACCGATTGCATTCCCCAGTAAGATACAAGCGAGAAGTCTTTCATTATTTGCTTAGGTCTGTTGTAGCGAGGGTTAACTGTAGATCAGTCAAGTACAATGAAGTCCAAACATCTGTCACGTTGACGACCAAAAACCGAAGGCATTCGGTCCAACGTTAGCTACATTAACTTCCCCAATTCCTCAGTAAAAGAGAGCTTCAGTTTGTCAAGCGTTCAATAGCAAATATAATCCTCTATCTATCTTGTTTCGAGACAAGTTGTCTCTTGCAATTTTTCAGTAACCAGAATGATTGTGGATTTGCGATGGCTGTCTTCGGAATTTTCGGTGATTCCTGCTCTTGATTTGTGTCCAATATGCTACAACTTGTCTTGACGATCTCTGGATTGGCACTTTTCATTCGTGCGCTTCATATTTCTTATAATATTGACTTTCCCACAGTTGCCGACGCACCACAAATGTTACATCCGCTTTCAATTCAACACTGGTAACAATTAGTATTATTAGCTGCATCCGTATAATGTTGCTTCTTACAGTGTTGATTTCGGTTTCAGCTCCACCCATATATAAAGATGCAATGTCGCTTATTCGCTCAATATTTTAACCCTCTCAAAAAATCTTACAGTGAATCGGATGAAATCTCACGGGATCGCCTGAACGAACTAATCCAAACGATACGAGTGAGCTCATGGAAGCGGCGAGCCCTTCAAACGGTACAACATACTTTTTGTGTTTCACTATTTCACTATATATTATATATTCCGGATGAATCGTGGGGTTGCAGCGCAGTAGGCTCTCTTTTTGATTCTTTTGTTACTTCTCTGCTACTTACTCTCTTTTGTGAATGTTACTTCGATTAGCCTCCATTTCTGATGGAGCTTCTCCACGTCTGTTTAGGTTTTTCTACTTTTCTTTCACCTCTACCCCGAGTACATTGGATTAAGTTAAGTACGTCAAGCCATATTGTAGGGGGATTACTTTAGGTCACTCGCCGCCAGGTGGTGTTTCACGTTCTAACGTTGGTCTTTTCGGCCCTCCTACTCTTGTGTTGTTTTGAATATCATCCGAGGATTCTTGGTCGGCACACTTTGCTAGTTCACTTCTTTGTTTCTACAAGCTCATGTATTATCACTGCTGCTGTAATCGGGTCCTCCCTTATAGTTTAGGCTTGCGCAACTAGACAACGTTACACCCTTTACGCAGCCTTGGTATCTACAGATTATGCAGAAAGCAATCGACCAACGAGGAACCAGGATAAATGCGCAGCGCATGCACTCAAACTCACATTCCGATAAATTATTGATCTGATTTAGAATTGTGGGTTTCCATTCATTCCTGCAATACAGCCAGATTCATCCACTGGCAAACGCCCCACATTGATTGACTGCTGACTTTATTAATGATGGTTCTATTAGTTGGTCTGTTTAACCCTTTGTCTACGGTAATTGATTTACGTATGTTATGATACTTTTGTGTTATTCGGCTTAATTATGGCATAAATATAACGGATGATTAATTTTTATGGATCAGATGCCAGACGACGCCTGACAAGTGCAATCCGATGGTGAGTGAAGGTACCGACGGGAGCTACTGAGCAATCGACTGCTTGTTTGAGGTGGTAACTAGAGTTACTGTCAGTAGATAAAGGATTAAACCGCTTGATGTGGCTTGGCTTTTGTTGTTCGCTGCAGACTCATGTGTAATTCATCGCATCTCCTATGATGTTCGAAACAGTCCCAGAACTGGGGATTGAGCTTGCAGCTGGTTTCAGTATTGTCGCCTGCGTTCCGAAACAATCCACCAAGTTTCATAGAAATAACCTCAAAGTGGAATACACTATATGTTAAATCACAATATGTCACGTATCGAAATATAAAAATGTTTACGCTAGACTCGATGTTACATAAAAATGTAGCTAACAATGTTCAGATTACTATTTGAAAATCAATTATTTCGATTAAGGTAGATATTGGCTTTTTGTACAGCAACCGCAAAGTTGGGTTATTTCGCTTAATTCTCTATGTGCTCTATTTCCGTTACTCGTTATTCGTCCAGCGTTTCGGTTTGACGAGCGGATATGCAATCGTGTAGTACTTCTGTGCTATGCATATAACATCGTGCTAAATTGATTTGCCACCGGTAGTGAGTTGCGTTAGAAAACAACCTGGAATGTCACTGTTATTTCCCCTTTATTTTGTCTGTCTAGGCTGGGCAACCTGACAGTATCTTACCCACGTAGAGTCTATGACTGTGCGGCAATTTACCTGGATCAGACTTGTGATTTCATACATGCATACATCATTTTACGCTACCCGTTAGTATTGTCACATTTCATTTGTTTCGTTTCAACATATCGCCACACGCGTTAAAGCTATTTGCACGCGAGCTATGAAAGCAAGTGTTTTTTGAACAACGAAACTAACTTTTGACTTTTGAACGAGGCTTCTAAACGGTGTGACTGTTGTCCTATATAATCTATTTTCTCTCCCTATGATATCAGCAAATTTATTGTCGTCCAGTGAACAATCAACTGTAAATTCATGCTACCTTCGTTACTCTTCCATGTTCCCAGGCTTATACCACACGGTTTGCAGAGTCCAACCTCAAGGCTGCCGATTTTATGGAATTGTTCCAAACACTGGATCTCTCTTCACCACCTCTGCAAGTAAGCTGTTGCTCAACCCCTGTTATGACATACAAAATGGAATAAAATCATTCCTTTCGATTGTTAATTGCTTTGTGTGCGTAAGTACAAATGTGCTATTTCTCGGTTGCTTTGGTATTATGAATTTTATAGATGATTTGAGATTTATAGGCGTTTTGTCGCGCACTCCGGAGATTAAGGCTACCTCCTCTGCTTGCTGGGGTAAATCCGGGCTTTCTTAGTTGTGCAAAATTCAATGTCGATCTTTATCGCGATTTGCGCTTGCATGCCACTGTCGGATAAGGTTGGGACGAACAACCTGTTCAATCACATGTGCCCATACTCATGTAGATGAGGTTAAACCCATAGCCGTGAACAAAAACAATCGTTTGTGTGGACAGTGGAAGAATGGTAAACAAGATTTGCACTTATATGCCATTGTTGGATGGTACAACTAACCTGTTCAACCACATTTTCCCACACAAATGTGGAAGGAGAAAAACTCACGGGCTTGAAACAAAAAAAATTCTCATTTCCATCACACACTACTGTACTGTCCCTATTTAATGAGTGCAAACAGCACTATACCGGTCCTAGGGTGTGTGATGGAAATACATGGAAACGAGGGTTTTCGTATCACAAATTGTTTGCAGTCTAACAGATAGTACAGTTCTGTTGTATATTACCAGAGCTTTACCGTCTCTAATCAAAAGGCCATTAGGCTGCGGCTCGCCTGTATTTATAGACTGTTTCTGGCGAAACGCAATATTGCCAAATTGGACCAATCAGAATCGAGAATCATAAATTATAAGTTATAATGAGTTTTTGATGAAAATAATAATATTTCCTCAACAAGTTCTTCCTGAATCTGGGCTTGTTGTTAAATACGTGGACACAAGACATCTGACATTCTAAGTAGTTCGCCTAAAATTGTCCACTGATTTCGTTATATTTGTTGGAAGTAGAGGGCTGAATGCTGTGCGATGTTCTCACCGTTGTGAGCCAAACGGTAAATAGAAGTAGGGATATTCGGTTGTTGCATTCAAACCGTGACATGAGACGGTTTGCCTCAAACAACTTTGCTGCTTTTCGAGCTACGGGGGCGGTCAACCTTTTACATCTTAATCGCTGTGAATTCGATTTGCCAATACTGATTTTAATTTTGTTGTGTGTATTCCTTCCGAAAATAGGCTGTCGGCTAATGACTTGGTCACCTCGGGCACCGATTCGCAATCGTGCAGTACTTTTGTGCTGTACAGCTAACACCGTGCTAAATTGATTTGCTATCGGTAGTGAGCTGCATGCGGAAAGACGTTGGAGTCTCAATGCCGTTTCTATTTCGATTCCTATATCTGTCTATGCCTGAACAACGTGAAAATATCATAGCCCATGTGAATTCTGTGACTGTACGGCACTTTGCCTGGATCTGACTTGTGATTTCACAAAGCATTCACCTCGGAAAATTATTGCCATTACCACACCTCCCGTGAAATCGATTCACATCTAATAATCTGTTGCAGTTCGGCTTGGCCATTTAAACGGCTTTATCATCGGTTCACTAGAACGATTGTATACAATAGTGCATACTCCATCTACAACGTTTTGTACATATGATTGATGGCGCTGTGAACTGCGTAGCTGTGAATTCATCATTGCTAATGGGTCTCCTGAGTTTGATTGCTACAAGGTCATTGAGTTTATCGTGTCTAATGTGTACTGCATACTCGCTAAATCAAACTGAATGATCAACAGGGCTAAGATGATGATAGCTTTTAACCTAATTGACGCGATAACAATCGCTTCTTGATTGACGCATGGGTTTCGGATAATGATGCTATGTGCATCAAGCTATATGATGCGTGTTCATTGTCATATGGTTGCTGGAAGTGCTTGTAAATTGTCTTTCGCGAATCGAGTTACAGATTAATAAATCACCCTGGGTGTTAAGAGTTTGTCATCGATGATAAAAGTGTGTCGGCCTGTTTTCGAAACACAACGCACGATATTTAATCTCGAGTTCGGTATCCTCTTGCACAATACCAGGTCTCGACAGCTTACGACGGAATTGCATTCGACACGTTAGACACTTTCTTTGAATCGTCTCGTTCTTCCACAGGTTAAGTCGATACTTAGCCTCCTAATTTCGTTATTATGTAATCCTTTGTGAATTGCCAGTCAATCTAAAATCCTGACATGAGTCTTGGATCATGTGTGCTCACTTTAGGACTTTAAAATCACAAGCCAATGATATTCTCTGGTGAACTGCGTGCGAAATCTGCACCCTACAAGTACGGACACGGGCACACCTTTGAGTCTGTATCGTATTTTCTTGACTGCTTTCATTTCAGTTGAAACTATATTTCATATATGGCTATCTCCATATTGCTAGGTAAGGTTTTGTTGCATGGTTTTTGTAAAGCTCAATCAGCTTATACCTAGTATTACCACGAAAAAATTATCTTACGCTGTGGTTTCAATCGCTCGCGTAGTGACGAGCTAGGCCTATTTTCGACTTGATTGCGTCAGTATGTATCGTTTAAACGGCAGAATCACTCTAGGTCTCAAGCAGTTGGCATTCCAAAATATGTGCACGCATGTGCAATAGTACAGCGTGTCTGTACTGCGCAGGACACCGTGCTTAATTGTTTACCAACGTTACTGAGCTGCATGCGGCAACAAGTTGGCGTCTCACTGCCAATTTGTCTTATATCAGTCTAAGCCTGGGCAACCTTAGCGTATCTTAGCCCACGTGCGGCTGGATCAGGCTTCTGCTTTCATACATGCATACACTCTCAAACGTATTCTGCTGTTGTGATATCCATCAAACCTTTCCTGTTTAACTATTGTTACGCTCGCAAGATTGACAAACGAATCAAATTTCTAGGAATCTTGTCTTCGTGCGGTCCGGCGGGGTTTTCCGAGGACGTTTCAACGTTGGATAACTTCGTCGTATTTCGCCAAACTGAGCATCGCCGTGTCTGTTTTGAACCTGATCAACATGGCTGTAAGTAATGCTAAAACTCGTCTGACCCTGTTATCCACACACGAGCAGATTAATCCAGTTTATCCGTTGTGTCTTATAGATAGACTTAGCAGACGGGTTCACCTCCAAATTGTCGTTTAGCGTTGAAATGCGAGTAAGTTGTACTTTTACTTGTTTTTATTTCGTTATTCTATATTTTCCTCCTATTACTACTTGCTAAACGTGTACGTCGCCCTTCGGTGTAAGTTCTGTGCATAACCTCTAGCTAGACACCGAGACTAGCAACCGTATCGGATGGGCATCTGTCTTCTTCTTTCGTCAGAAATCCAGTTCATGTAAAACTACATGCTGACTATTAAAACGAACCTGATGGGAAATAGCACATGTGCACGAATTTCCTTCTACGAAACACCATAATTCGCATCACTCACGCCGACGATTGAAATCTAAACACTTCACTTGATGATCATCCTGAGCTTACGTGCAGGGACACCAAACACTGGCCCCAACATTCAGTCGCATTACTTTTCAACCGACATTTACTTGTTCGGTCATTTCTGTGCTAGTATTTTAGGGATTTTGTACATTTAGGATTGAAAACTGGACTCCCTACGCAAATAGTGCAAACCGATTTTCGTATAAGACAAGCGCGTTGTTGATAATGCCCTCATGGTTAGAGAAATAATTGTCGATCGCTCACCATTACAGAAATTCCAATTATATATTTTGTTGACTTTTTACGAGGATCGCTGCTGCACATCGCTAGAAATGTCATCATTCACGGTGAAACGGTCGTCTTTAATGGCACGGAGGTATTTTTTCTCTAAAATATCTGCCCCCGTCCCTGTGAATGTCAGTGCATCAGTCCACCGCTTTGTAAATTCAATTTATACTGCTATGTGCTGGAGTGAGCAGATCTGTCTTCCCTTGGGAACACTTGATCAAAAATAATCTTCGATTATCGTTCTGATTAGAAACGAGGACTCAATGAACTTGCCCTGAGTTGTTCATTGTTGTATCATTATATCGTCACTCTTCTTCTTTTGCTTGCTTAAACCTGTTTGAAATAAACAATATTTAACTTAGCCGTATGTTTCAACTTTTTTGGGTGAATAAGTTGTCATTTTGTGGTAAGTGAAGCACTTCGTTTTGCATCTTTGTGATGCGTTATTCATTGCATCTATCGATTTTCCAATTTCACCTGCAGTCGTTCAACCATTTTATGCGTTTTCTCATTCATTGTGTTCCCGTGTTAGTTATATCATTCCAACCAAATCCTGGCTTACAAGCACAAACTTAAAAGCTCCTTTCCGTTTTCACTTTTTGTCTTGCTGGTTCCACAACCACACCCCGTTTGCCTACGATTTGCTCTGTTGACTTTGTTACATGCAACGTGCCTCAGAATCATGGACTACACACGCTCTTTGATACTAGCGGTTTGCGAAGCTTTTATCATAATGAGTTCGCTGCCTGCTCCAAAATCCAGCTTGTTGTCACTGGCACTTTGCACCTTCGCAGTGGATCAGCACAGTATGGCATGGTATGAAAGCACAAGCCTGATCCAGGCAAAGTGCCGCACAGTCAAAGACTGCACGTGGGCTAAGATACTGTCAAGTTGCCCCGGCCTAGACAGATATGAGGAGAGAAATAGAAATCGTAGTGAGACTCCAGCGTGTTTCAGCATGCAGCTCACTACAGTTGGCCAATCAGTTTAGCACGATGTTAGCCACACAGCATATAAATGCTGCACGATTGCACATCCGTGCACAGTACACCACAGCTGTAGTTCGGCGCAAATAGAACCAGTTCGGATAAACCACTTGCGGAAAGTCCTAGTTGCCTTCTCAAGGGGTCTTTTTTATTCCTGAACAGGACGTTTGATCCATCGAAGCAATGCCTATCTATTGCACGAAGCAAAACATGTGCTATGATTTCGTGCATATATTTTATCTGATTTTCGATGTACAATGTTAGCGCTTTTACGTCTTCGCCGTTGAATGATCCTCAAACACCGATGATGCATGTTAAAAGGGAATTACGTCAGGTTACTCTTCTCTTTTCCATGTTTCCATGATTTGTTGTGAATACAAGCGTTTGGTGCAATCTATTTACTAATTACGATTTTCCGGTCCCTTATTGCTCTACCTCCGCAGATTATCAATTGGTCTTTCGTGGCATTTTATCTATTCGAGGAGTTCTCGTTCATGTGGGCACTCGGTACGAAGGCATTTTTCAAAAAATGGTCAAACGCATTTAGCCTGGCCACAGTCCTGCTTCTGCTGGTAAGTCAGTTAATTCCAGATGATACCGTACATTAGATTTGTGTTTACATGGTGTTTTGTTCGATTTCATTTCCAATTGTAATTGGTAGCTCGGGGGAGAATAAGATGAAGGAAAATACGGAAAAGCTTCATTCCAAAAATATCTTAAATGTTTCGGGGGATGTGAGCAATACATCACTTTGGTCATCCAGAAGCGCCTTGAGTGCTTGACCACTAGTCACTATGTGATTCTGTGTTTGAACATCGTGGTTCGTTGTACGAACCCTATGCAACAGTGGCATTCAAGTATACACTTGTTTACCATTTATCCACTGCTTCAAGTCTCACTGAACCTAATCTTACTGTCTCCACCTGATAACGGCAAACAACCAGAAACCGGTAGTGGAGTGCAATTTTGGGGGATGTGAGCAACACATCACTTAGATCTTAAATGTTTGTTTGGACTTGTGGGTGAATACCGTGCAACATCAAACTGCCAATGCCATCGAGCTGCATGCAAAACTATGCTTGAGTCTCACTGTCATTTTTGAATTTCCCCATGCCTGTATAGGCTTCGGAAACCCGATAGTATCTTAGCCCATGTGCTGTTTATGGCTGTGCGACACTTTTTCTGTTCCCAGGCATGTGACCTAATACATATAATACATACCATCACGTATATTAGGTGTTTTATTTTACCTACCGGTATAACGCTTTCTACTCCCTGCTTTTTTGCTACAATTTACTGTGTTGGATTTCAATGCACTAATTCAAAGCTCGTTTGTTTTTGGAATTTTCTCCTGACTCCGCGCATGCTTTCATGCTGGCGCAGAGGTTCGCATTTAAGGCTTGTTTTTTGTTAAATGATGCTTGAAAGCTTTACACTCTGGCACTTTATTATCAACGTTCGGTTTTGCCAGGATTGTTAATGATTTAATTCGATGTTCGTGTAACATTTACTCATTCAATAATTGTTACAGAAGTGATACAGTCTTTGTTGCAATGATGATTCAAACCGATTGTTATTTTCTAAAGCTTTCTTGTTATTTTTTAGGTTGTTAAAATTATTGAATTGTGTATTTTCATCGCCGATCGACGGTACGTTGTTCACCTGCATTTTAGTGTCGGTTGTATGTTGTGGCTAAATTCTATCGAAGATCTGAGTTTATGCAGTTGAGAAATAGAAAATGCGCCTAGCAACTGCACCTAACCTTGAGATGACATTTTGCAGACAGCTATCTGAGCTGTGTACGAATGATTAATGTCTCGATGAGTGGACGACGGCACATTGCTACCGCTTTGTGTAGTTTTTTTTATTTCGAGACTATTCATTAGTAACCAATGCTACAAAATATTCACTAACAGTTTGCTGGGTTTTTTTTCGCACTTTACTTGCCATTACGTTCAAAGACTTGAATCAATTTCTCAGATATAGCTTAGCTTTTGATTTTGATATATAGTCTCTTATCCATGCTTCTGCCAACCAAAAATAATTTAGTGATGAACACATTGTTACAATCAACCTTGTAAGCAAACTCGACCTTAAAGAATTGTAAAAATACTTTGAATGGTCAAATTTTTCTTTAATTTTTCAACATGTTAGATAGATAGATAGAAATTGTTTATTACTTTGGGTTATTGTGTTGAGCGTTAGAATCCTCTTGCGATTATATTCGCGAGTGAACTATGCAATATAGTTGTAGACTTACACAGGGATGAATTCACGTGGAAGATTAAAATTGTCACGTAGCAGAACTCAGTATGACACAATACGCTTGGACACCACCGTTGTTCAAGTTTCAATCATTCATGGTGACTGAATGCCATTTGGAGGGTCACAGGAACGAAACTGGTCAGATTTCATGTATCCAAACTATTTACGTGCGGCTAACACCGTGCTAAATTGATTGGCCATCGGTGGTGAGCTGCATGCTGAAACAGGCTGGAGTCTCACTACCATTTCTATTTTCTTTCTCATATCTGCCTAGGACTGGGCAACCTAACAGTATCTTGGCCAACGTGCAGTCTATGTATATGCGGCACTTTGCCTGGATCTTGCTTGTGCTTTCATACATGCATACATACGTAACGTTTTTGCATTATTGCTGTCATAACGTTTACAAATATACCCATCATATGTAAAAATATTTATTCAGGTTGTGTTTCGCGTTTTTTAACGCAGCAATTAATTAATCGATTTTCTAGTGTCAAAACGTTGGCCCGGTGGTTTACATCTGTTATTGAAATCTCCGAATTTCTGCGTTATACGTCACCTGAAATGAATGATTATTTCTTGGTTTTTTGTGTTACCCACCGGACCTTAAACACCTACGTACTACCAGCTTTCTAACTTCGGAAACCAAACCAAAAAGAAGGCAAATTTAATGTTTATCCATAGCGTAAATATTTAATTACACATCACCCTATCGTCGTTATGAAGCTAAATTAACGAACCGATTCTCAGCTTGCGGCCGATGCGAAACAAGTTAAAATGCACATATCTTGCTCGTTTGGTCGTGTCTTACGAATGGGAAATAATCGTGTTTATGTCTTTATGTGTTCAGACTGATTCGACTCGAGCAGTTGAGGGCCTCGACATCTAAACTAGCTGTGGTTTGAAACGGCTAATCTCTCAATTAACGGTCCGCGCGATCAGAATTGGCAGTGGTTTCTTTTTCTCTAAAATAACGCTCTGAATCGTGTTTGATGGCGATTTTCTGTTGGTATCTTGTTGTATTGGTTGTTTCATATTGTATGTGGTCAAGCGAAGTGGCGAGGAAAGTTTGTTCTAATGTGTTGATGTTGCTCTAGTGGTTTACAACACTTGAGGTGTGGCCATCTCGTCTCAGTGTGTTTGGGCTTCATTTTCTTCAGGTTCAGTAACTGTTTTTAGGTGCCACCCTTCCTGCCTATTTAGAATTTTATCGTGTCGTGGTTGTACGACATTTGAGCACTCGCTACTTGCCATCTCGTGTATGCTGTCCATGATAATGACAAGTGGAACCACAAAACTTGAGCTTTGAAATTTCTCCTCAACGCATATCCTACCTTATTTTGTTCATATTTCTCGAAAAAAAGCTGGATGTTCATTATATGATTCGACGCCTCGAACGAAAAAGATTGTTACTTTATTACTGTTAGCCTATTTCGGATTCCTGGTTGATTTTTTTGCTAACTCGCAAAACATTTTTTCCTTATCTGACCGCTGGGGTCCCTGGTTCCGTTAACAACCAGTGGACTAGTTGATGAGTTCATTGTTAATTGAAATCAGATTCTCGAAATGAGTAGTATATGATATTCAAAAAAGCAAGCTAGAAGGTCACGACCAGTTTCGTAGTTGTCAGTGGGTATACGTGTCCATAGCCCGAGATTCGAACGTCATTCTGAATCTGTACGAAACTCGATTACTACAAAGTCGAGGAATCCAGCTTCATGTAGAAACTAAGCTAAACCTCACATTCGGTGATTGACGTATGCAGCCGATTTTCTGACGACGGTGCCCATTTAAAACTTGAGGTTAAACTATCCTGATAGAAGGTGGCGCGTGTTAACCACTGACAAATGCAGAACTATCACGTGCTTAATCCTTAGCTGACTATGGATGTGCATGCATAAAAATGTGTGACCATTAGTGTACAATGCAAATGCTGCTTGAATAGGTTTTTCAAAGTATTTTTTGTTTCCATAATTCCATTGATGATGCTCTACTCCGGTAATATCGCCAACTTTTCAGTGGCGTGGATTATGGGATCCTCAATCTCTCCATCGTCGATGTAGTTCGGTTGGCGAATTTGTTGCTTCTCACTCGAACGGTGCGCATCGTGCATCTGTTCACGTGGACCAAACTAGTTGCCGGGGTGCTGGCCGATTTGCCCAAAAATTTGGCTCCCGTCATGGGGATTTTCATATCGGTCTACTACACCTACGCGCTTTTGGGCATGAGTCTGTTCCACGGTGCGATCCGAATCCCGGAAAATTCGAGTGACATGTTAGTTTTGGGGATGTTGAATTGGATTGTGAAATTAAGCATACATCATATTGTCGCGTGATATATTATCTTTTAATCGATAACTTTCGTCATTCAATCTGGCATTTACATTAGGATCAAAATGTCGAAATAATGTGCTTGCACAGAGAGAATCACGATTCCTGTCAAAACAGTACCACAACAGATGTTGCTGGCTCCTTCAGGACTGGTCGATCATATAAAGCGACTCAAATGTGCCTATATGGGGAAGCATATATGATGACTTAATCGTGATCGGCCTAACGTTAGCTCAGGCCGTAAGGCGTGAGACTACAATGGTGATGGTCCGGGGTTTGAGTCAGACCAGACGCAGAGGATATGCACTTCTGATGAGCTCTAATAAGAGTGAAATTCGATTCCGGTGATTCCAATATAACCGTTGTCATCAACTTTGAGAATAGTTCCAAGAAGTTGGTACTGGTGAGTAGTCACGAGCACAAAGAAAGAACTCTCCAACACACCTCACTTTCACGGAGTTGCAATGATGGTGGCACAGTTATGATGTTTCGACCTTTATCGTCTGATAATGGTTATTGCGAAGCGTTTTCGCTTGCGAGTCATCGCTGATGGCTCCCTCCTGAATGTTGTCGACAAATTGCTAACATTTTACAGATGTCGCTACAAGAACGGGGTCTTTGAATCGGACGTGCTCAAAATTAATATTTTTACGCATTTTTATTTTTTCGGCTAACATGGAACCCCTTTGTTTCTGAAACTTTGTAACATGTTTCTATGTAGACGAAGGACGTTTGAATCCTCGTAAGCTTTAAATGCTGTGCGATTTTTTTTATTTTTGAAAAATGGGGAATTTGCTACGTCGGTCAGAAAAATGCGAAAGAAAACTTGTACATGAAGATTTTAAAAATTGTGCTGCCCAACATTTCTTCAACTTTCATCACAGCGCTTTATGCCAATGTAGACGAAACCGAAGCTGTTTTGGATTTGAATGTGACTGGCAATCTCAAATTTCCCCATAAAACGTTAACGTTTCTCTCATAATTGTTATTCGTATTAAAAATGTGTGGTTAAATTAATTTGATTCGCTGACAATTCATTTTTTACGAATAAAGCTTTCCTTCTTCTTCTAAGAATTAGCTGATGGAGTTCACTCTTAACCTCAGTGTGGATTCCACCAAAGAAAATCAACCGCAGAAATGATTTTGTCTCCAGGGCAGATTAAGAGGTGTCAAGAACAACTTATGTCATTGAAAGTGTTTTTATAGATTTCACGAAGGCTTTTAACCGGGTTTGCAATGAGGGCTCTTCAAAATGCTCGAACCTTGCATTATTTATGTGGTACCAGATTGTAGCAGCTGTGGTTTATATTTCGCTAGGATGGTGAACTTAGAAGAAGAAGAAAACTTTATTCGTTAAAACGAATTTTCAGCTAATCAAATTAGTTTAAACACAAATTTTTAATGCGAATAAGAGAGACGTCAAACTATGATGGGAAAATTTGAGATTGCCAGTCACATTCAAATCCAAAACAGCTTCGGTTTCGTCTGCAGGCATTAAGCGTTGTGATGGAAGTTGGTGAAAAGTCAGGCTGCACGTTTTTTAAACCCCTATGTATAAGTTTTATTTCGCATTTTTCTGACCGGCGCAGCAAATTCCCCATCCTTCAAAATAAAAATATTGCGCAGCATTTAAAGCGTGCGGGGCATCAAACGTCCTTCGTTTACATCGCGACATGTTAAACCGTTTCAAAAACAAAAGGTTCCGTGTTGACTGAAACAATAAAAAGGCATGAAAACATTAATTTTGAGCACGGCCGATTCAAAGGCCCCGCTCCCCATCCCTTTCGCTTGAGATTTACTTCTATGAACTTAACTATTTGTTTATTACACTCTCATATAATGGTGCCACAATTACATGGTACGTGCTCTCAAACCTCCCCTACGTATCTGAAGCTATTTAGAATAGTTTTTCGAACATTTTATTGTGCTAATCTCCGTTAACGTCGAGCTAGCCTCCGTTATTTGACAACGATGCATCAATGACATTATAGCTGTTGTTTATTTTCCTCAGTAGCGGTTTCCTTAGCTGGTGAACTGGTGAATACTGCTCCGAAATCCAAGTCACAAGATAAATTCGCAATCAAAGTTACGGTGTTTAGCGTTGCCCATCGAGGGCGATCCCTTAGAGGGAATCGAAAAATAATCTTCACACAAGGAAAAATATTATCAAACCGGAAATCGCCCTTTACAGTCTTTGATCTTTTAGTGCTCTGCTCTATGATGTTCCAGCGCGTTACGTTGCTATCGTAGATCTTTATGTGAACAACATTGTCATGAACTTTATCAAGTCAAGTAGCAAGTACCGAATACTTAATTGTCATACAACCGTTACAGTAAGATACAGGTCACTTATTATTGAATTGAATTTCAAGTGAACCCGAAAGTGGATACAATTTGACATTACAAGGGCCGAAATAAGATGATTGCGAATCTTTTAGTGCAAAGTAATCTATCGGTTCACGGTCTTGCACAGTTTGCTTGGCGTTGATCGTTATTGTGCTATTTTTCACTGCAGACTACAATTTGAGTGTGGCACGTATCAGCAACTGGAGTATTGGCCTATCAACTTTGACGATTTTCTGGTGAGTCTGATCACGCCGCTGTAACTCTGCATTTCATTTGCTAACTTATGTTCGTTTCCTCAACTTTGACGACCAAGTAAATCTGAAATTGTGCATCACAATGATCATACACAGATACATCAATTGCTACGGGTAATGAACCTACACCCGATATTCTCACTGCCATTATTTCCTTGGCCAACGTCGCAGCACAAATGCGACTGCGCTATAATCTACTCTGTCCTCTGCACACTAGCACTGGAATACTCACTGTGGGCAAGCAAATGCCGGCCTACCTCGCATTGCATAGATTAGATACCAAGTGACGGTTTCAACAAGAACCTGTATACATATAAAAAGTTGCTTTTCATCTGAGCTACATATTGGTTTTCATAATCACTCACTACAATACATTTTGATCTATCACTCAAGCAACATCAAGCGTTTGAGCTGATTTTTTGACAGCTTCGCATCTCGTCAGTTTGTTCTCGATCATTCGTATAATTTTTCACTACCGTTGTCCTATCATGGTTTTGATTACCGGACAAATTGTAGGCCAGTTTGGTTCTTCTCTGGGATCTGATGGTCGTGAACAATTGGTTTGTGATCGTCCATGCGTATCAGGAAGCCGTGAGCTTGTGAGTGCCCAGCCCGGTTTTGAGTATATAATGATATTTCGATAGCAATTAAATGAAACCCTCGTTTCATCCACAGGTGGGTCCATGTATACATGATCAGTTGGTGGCTAATCGCGGTTGTGGGCTTGTTAAGTCTCGTCACGGCGTTGGTCATAGAGGTAAGTCGGAATCGTATACTAATTGTTGTGCTTCAAAATAAGTTCCAAGCGGGAAATTTCCAAATGCTTGTTTTACCGATTGGTTTAGAGCTTTGTTTATCGGCGAGATCAATACATGCGGTCGTTGTCAGTGGAATCTTTATCGAAGGAAGTGACTGTTGTGCGACAAGGATTCCCGGATTCGGTGCAAATCACGTCAATTGACGCGGAACAACATGGCGCAGTTGGACTTTCGACACCAGTTGTTCTCACATTCACGCGCTCGTCGGAGGTGAATCCTGAATCGTCAGAAATGGTCACGCGTCCGTATCAGCGAATCGGTGAAGGAACTTCGATTTCGTTTGATGCGCTCTTCAAGTAAGTTAGCTATCGACAATTTGACCTCAGTAGAAGCCTAATAAACAACGATTATTTCTATACGTTACGGGGGAGCTAGTAGGTATAATCCTTCAATTTAAAATCCTCTCTTGTAAACCAGTGATAACTTAATTCACGTAAGTGTAGCCGACAAGCCCAGTGGACCTGCATGTACTGACAGAGTTAAAGTCTGGTGGTCGGCGCGCTAAAATAAGTTTGCTCGTTAGCCAGTAATGGAGAAATCCGTCTGAAGGAAACAAACACTTTGCAAGATGCCCCATTTTCAAAGAGGCTTCCTAAAAAACATCGAAAATAACTGGCTCATCATATATTCTGGTCAACTGTTTCATAGGCGAGTGATGAAGTTTTAAAGAGAGGTTTACTGTAACCAACACCAACAATTGTTTGGGACGCAACTTTACCTAAAACATTTCATGATACACGCAAGAAGGTCAATGAGGCTGGCTAATCCATTCTTGATGCTTAGCGCACGAAATTTATCCACTCATCAGCTACCTAAACCTCACGCTACATGCAAGTTGCGTGTACGGATTTGAACATTATGCTGCGCGATGCTACATGCTCATTGCTACTCGTGGAAATTTTCTCCCTCCATACAGTGCGGACTTGCGAGAACCGACGGAGGACGAGCTGTTGGCCCAGATCAACGAGCATCCGTCGATACGAGAGATCAAGCAGCTTGTCAGACGAATGCAAAACGATATATCGGAGCAATCGTGACTGAACTCAGGCACCAGCGAAAACATATCGAACCTTTTTTGTAGCACGCATGTTTTATCGCATAATAATTCGCTTTTACTCTAAGCTGTATTCAGTTGATTTCGGTTGAATCACAACAGTTGGCAGGCGAGCAATGGAATGTTTTAGCTAAACAAACTAGTGGTGGCTAGTTCTACATTATAAAACAGGTAGAAATTGATACAAATAACAGAGAAGGCACTGCCTCTAACTTTTCTTGTCAACTTTCTATGCAACCACACGGATAATGCTCTGTTGCCTAATGGGTAGCTTAGGTTCTGTGAAACTATAAAATTTTAACCACAACAGACTCCGCGAGCTTCGACAAATGTTTATTCGTGATTATAGGTCAAAGATATAAGGGGGCGAGTTGTAGCTTCGCTGCCTATTACCGTATTTTTCGGACTATAAGGCGCACATAAAAACACTAATTTGTACGAAAAATCGGCAGTGAGCCTTATATTCCGGTGCGCCTTATGTATGAATAGTGTATGTTCACACTGCGCTGAAAAATCTGTCAAAATGTTTTATTACGACTTTGGTAAGTGACGATGTCACTCCCCTTGATTGTAGAAGAATAATCACTGATGGTCGTGGAGTCGGCTTTCTATGCTGTCTAGACAGACTTGTTTTGGGGTCAGAGTCAAACAATCAACAACAGATCAACATGAAACTATTCAGCGATTAAAATGAAACTCTTTCACTTACCGAAACCACTATTCCTGGTACGTACGGTGCTTAAACATCCGGTAATTAAAGACCCCAAAATTGCACCTGTTAAAAGACATGCTTACGATGCGGATTTCAAACTCAATGCCATCAGCCGCGCAGTACATGGGAATAGAGCAGCTGCGAAACAATTCAACGTTAATGAATCAATGGTACGGAAGTGGAGGAAACATGAAGATGACCTGCGTCAAGTAAGGAAGACGAAGAAGAGTTTCCGAGGGAACAAGGCAAGATGGCCACAATTAGAGGACAAAGTTGAGCAGTGGATTACTGAACAGGGACGAGCAGGTAGAAGTGTCTCTACAATCTCCATTCGACTTAAGGCAACAGCGATGGCACGTGATATGAAGATAGACGAATTTCAAGGAGGTCCTTCTTGGTGCTTCCGTTTTATGAAAAGGCGTCATCTCCATCCGCTCAAGAACTACCACTTCGCAGCAACTGCCAAAGGATTACAATGAAAGGATAGCTATCTTCCGCACTTACTGCAAGGACAAGATCGTAGAAAAGAATATCCATTCTGACCACATCACAAACATGAATGAGGTCCCTCTCACCTTTGACATCCCCATGAACCGTACCGTAGAAAAAACAGGGACGGCTACAGTATCTATACGCACCACAGGGAATGAGAAATCTTCCTTCACTGTCGTTCTTGGTTGCCAGGCTAATGGTCAGAAACTACCACCCAAGGTCATTTTTAAGAGGAAGACTGCCAAAAGAAACGTTTCCTGTTGGAATCATTGTTAAGGTCAATCAGAAAGGCTGGATGGACGAAGAGAAAATGAGCGAGTGGCTGAGAGAAGTTTATGTCAGGAGGCCGGATGGCTTTGTCCACACTTCTACGGCTTTATTGATCTACGACTCTATGCGCGCTCATCTCACTGAAACTCAAAAGTCAAGTGAAGAAAACCAATTCGGAGCTGGCCATCATTCCTGGAGGATTTACCAAAGAACTCCAACCGCTAGATATTGGAGTCAATAGGGCGTTCAAGGCTAAATTGCGAGCCGCATGGGAGCAATGGATGACAGGTGAGCACACATTTACCAAGACAGGTAGGCAACGCCGGGCTAGTTACGCCACTGTCTGCCAATGGATCGTCGACGCCTGGGCTAAAGTATCGGTCTCTACTGTTGTCCGAGCTTTCACTAAGGCTGGAATCATTGATGAACAGCCAAGCAACAGCAATGAGACTGAATCGGATGATGACGAGAGGGATCCGGGCGTGCTTTATGCCGCTATCGCCCAACTGTTGAATTCTTACACCGAAGACGAGGAATTTGATGGATTCGTAGAAGAGGAGTGATTGAAAAAGTTAGTGTACTTTTTATGTAATATTGACAGTTATTGTTCATGATTTGAATAAAGTCTGACCTATCCGACTATTTTGTTTCGCTTTATGCGCCTTATAATCCGGTGCGTCTTATATATGAAAACAGATCGTTCACTGATACTGCGTCTTATAATCTGGTGCGCCGTATAGTCCGAAAAATACGGTATTAATGTTTTCGCACGGGTTGACAGATCAACTCGGAAAGCTTTGGTATCTACGGCCAATCGAAAATTCTATTTCCTAAATTCAAGTCTCCGAAGTAGACATGACCCAAACGGCGAATAGAAATCGATCAGCGTTCACTAATACTTTACGGTTTGCAATGAAAGCTGTAAGGAAGCTGCCTTGTGAACGTTTCTCCAAATAATTTGGCTGAATACCTGCTAGTGTAGTCTAGGTGTAGGAACCACAGATCCCAACAAAAGCCATTTTGTCAAGGTCATGCGATGAGTAACCTCATTTCTATCGACATAGCGCTGCCTTTACTGATGAATTTGGCATCTGTTAAACGATCCTCTCTTTTTGGAATCCTGCCTTGGAATCAACATATACACTGTTGTATTACTATATTTACATGTATGGTATACCAGGTATTTGTCTGATTATCGCTTGACTGTAATCACCAAAACAACTGTGCTGGGTAGAATTCAGGCAGCATATTGCCTCACGCAGGGACCATAGCGGTACAGCTAACAGGAAGTAAGGCTTTCAGTCGGACAAGCCCACGTTCTAACCCCGCAAAATCTGCGTTTCGAGGAGGGTGTTCAACCTAAATCCTCGCAATACCTTAGGTTTAAAACAACAGATTTCAAACAACAACTTAAACAAGTGTAGCACGTTGTTCAGCGTTTTTAGACCGCATTAGTGCCACTGCCGCGAAAGTCGGTCTTGAGATAAACGCGGCTAAGACCAAGGCATTTTTTATTCCGACACACCAGGCATCCAGCCACTTCGCGTCCAGGGTTGTCCGATCGAATACGTTCCAGTCTTTAAATACCTCGGCTCAAGTATATTGCCCAATGGTCAGGCGAAGATGAAGTGAAGTTAAGGGTCGATCGTGCTCGTAATGCGTTTTTTGCAGTTGAAAGGCACCCTTTGGCGCAAGCCCGGGATCAGCCTAAAAACTAAGACGCTGTTTATCAAGCAGCGATCCGCCCTGTACTGCTTTATGGATGCGAGACATGGCCTTTAAGGTCACAGGATGTACGCACATTAGAAGTGTTCGACCATTGGTGCCTTAGGGTAATCTTGGGCATCCGATATACTGACCGATTATCTAACGCAGCCGTACGAGAGCGTTGCAGCGGACTATCTCCACTTTCCGCTCACATACAACGGCGAAGGCTGCAATGGTTTGGCCACGTCCTCCGAAAGACAGACACAGCACTTCCAAAACTCGTCATCGACCCCAAACCCGTTCGCACCTGGCGTCGGCGGCAAGGTGGTCAAGTGAAAACCTGGCTGTCAACTGTGAAAGAGGATGTAGACACCCTGGGTCTGCGTACCGTCTACGGAGTTCGCAGGTGGGAACGAGACTGGATCACGATCTGCAACGATCTCGCCTCCGATCGACGTGCGTGGGCTGGTGCGATCCGAGACATCAATGAAGCCGGCTAAATCACCGGGGAGCAGCAGCACAAAAGTAGTAGTTGTTCAGTGGGTGGCTTCGTATCGTCTGCACTGTTTTCGTAGATATACGCACCGGCCTAGTATGGGAATGAAAATTGCTTATGCCCGAAAACGCGTTATAAACATTTCGGAGCAGCGTATTGGACAAGTAATAAACGAGGAAGCGACCGCTCTATTCTCGAGGATTAGTAAGCCATGTTGTGGTTTTTACAGGAACGGTGTACTAGGCAAACGTTTGTAATCCATGCTTTACATGGATAACGGTGGTAGACAAAACGAACCAACCAGCATTTGCGTTTAGACCGTAATGGGCATGCTTCAGGCAACTCGATAAAACTACCAAAATGCGGAAACGGTAATCACGCTTATATGTATGTACAAAATGTGATACATGGGTTAGCGGCGCCGCTTCACGGCCAACTTTTCAGCCACTTGCAATCCACCAACCACCACCGGCACCCGAGGTAGTTCCAGCTTTGAACTCGTATGAGCCCCTTCCCACTCATTTTCGATTTTCGGCAAAAGTTGGTTCAACAAAACCTTGGCCGATGCCGGCCGGATACCGACCCGAGCTTGTCCAAGTGCCCAAGGATCGATTGTGCGAATCATCGGTAACAGTAGATAATTGTTCAGCAAATCCCGGAGTCGGGGACTGAGCACCGAGCGGACATGCTTATTCTCACCTCGGTCCGAGCGACAAGATGCCAAGCGAGAAATGATGGTTTCCAACGGAGTCTTGATGACGCGTGATAATTCTGGTCTCACATCTGATTCGTCGGCTCCTAGAGCTGCGTAGGGACGACTAATGGCCACCAGACAAGAACAACATATGTCATCCAAGTGATCGGAGATTGGGTGGGCTACAATGGAGAGTATCATGATAAAGTGATTAGAATACGACTGTTGTTGGCAATAGTAAATCAAGCTAGAAGCTGTAGAAAGTATTCTATGTACCATTTACCGAGTTGTGAGAAAATAATAAGGACAATAAGTAAACGTGATTACGAGCGTTGAGGTGCAAATAAAAAATAATGATATAAAGAATGGTATATTATAGCACAAAGTAATTATACAAGCTCAACGGGCGTGTAACATTCTTGTTGACCTCCCACGATCGAAATCGATCACGGATGTGCCTTTGTAAAACCAAAGTGCTGGGTTTATTATGCCTATGCGTTATTAACAATATTTGGCACATCAGAATCAGTGGTATGCCATATCCTATCCCAGTACAGTGTGCTTTGTGTTCACGTGATTGCTGTTTCTTTCTGTTCCGTCAATATAATCTTCCACACTGCTTTTCTGACCTGTCATTACCCTATCGTTTTATGAACCTTTTTGCTTATTTTGACCTTGATTTGCTGCGCACAATTTGTCGTAATCTCGATCGCGTGAGACGTTCGGACATTTGAACTTAACTTTGATTTTGACTCGTGTACGTAACTTGGTACGCACTCGATATTGTTTTGACATTGACCCGGATTTCAACCCGGTTAACCCCAATAATTGAGGTATGTTTTTACTATATTTTGATCGCCTCAATACAGTACCGCTTTTGTAGACCAATCCTGTTTGGGTTCTGATATACCTGGGGATTTTGCGCGTCACTCAACGTGGGACGTTTCCTTGATTGTCAAATACAATCAAAACTGATTAAGTTTTCAGTTTCGAAATGTTCTGAAGATGATCCGTTGAATTCATCCCCCTAATAGCCACACTGGGTAATTGATAAATTGTGACTCCCGACAAATTGCTCGATAGCCAAACAGACTTATGGACAGACAAACAGATATCCCGGAATGCATGCTTAGTCACATATAACTTGGTACTACTTGGTTAGAGCAGGTTTTGGGGAACGATTCACTTCTGACACAGAAGCTTCGTCAGACCAAGGGTGATAGTCAGGACAAGGAACATGACTACATAGCAGTTAACTCACCACCGCCACGTTACGTAGGCATGACCAGGATCAGTGGTCGATTTGCTTCCTATGGTGTGTATGCACATCAATCTAACACAAGCGAACACAGTCAACGTCGGTTCACACTGTGGCCCAACTGCGAAACAATACATAACTAATTGGGCTACGGTTAAACGATGTTTCATAAAGAAAAATCTAATTAACTAGTAGGCATAAGATGAACATTAGCTATCTACTTTAGCATCAAAGAGCTGAGCGCCATGTTGTGGAGATTTCTGCCCCATCCACCTTATTAACCGTCAGTCAACCTGTCTTGGCAATTTCGACTGCATCCTCATGTAGGCGTTCGCCATACGGTTTAATGCTGCATCTTAACACCCCCACGTTGTGTTCGCCGAGCTTGCGTTGTTGTTCTTGGACGTTTCGTCATCAGGCTAAATGACATCATCAGCAAAACTTCTTTCGAACGTTGTCAAGATCGACGCTGTGGCCTGTATCTAAAACGTGCTCCGCCAAGGCGGGATCACGAATAAGGGATTGACATTCCCTCACATCCCGGGGCTGTCTCTGGACATGCTTTCGGCGTTCTTCGATTCTAGTATGAAGTTCCCTGTAAGTCTGCTCCATGTAAACACCCTAACAGTCCTTACATTTTATTTTGTATATTCTGTTCGTAATGCTAGATAAAGGTGTCGTATGCTTGACGTGTATCAGAACCGAACTGTTCCAGATATATTCCAATCGATTGGTTGTACAGTTTTCATCAGCATCAGAAGGACAAATACGATTGATTCGTGCATCAAAACTATTGTGCCCTGGTAGCACTAATAAACCTTGAACGTTTGCTACATAGCAGATGAAAATACCAAATTCAAGTTTCAGGAATCAGGCTGTCGTCAGGTCGTTTGCTGCTGTATTCGACATTCTTCGCACAACTCCTAGGTTTGTGTCAATGCCGCAGCAAATTGTGCAGGGACAATATTATGATTGGTCGCCAACGAGAAATACTTTATTGTGACATGAAGTCGAGTTTGGTATAGCGGTAACGATACGCGTCGATAGGATAATAGCTAATGGATTCGATTCCAAATGTATAAAAGCGCTGGACAAAACTCTTTTTGCAGGCAATGCGACAAGGCGTTTCACGGTGCGTTCAGTGATTGCCGTAAACAAATTGAAAAGGTTTATACAGGAAACGACTTTATTCGTTTGCAAACTGATAACTAATGAAAAAATGACTGTCTGGAATCATGTTCATTTTAGTCCGATAATGTCGTCTACAATGCTTGAGCCAAGCATTGAACACCACTTCATTTGAAGTGAGTACACACTTCAAAAGACCCGCCAGAAAGTTCAAATGGGGAACTTAATCTTTAACCGGCAACATCTGTGGTACAAAAAGACCTGAAATAGTCTAAATTAACCTTACACCATAAAAAGAGTCAGCTCTCAATTGATCAATTCGGAAACAAAGTGTAGTGAAGAGAAGAGCAGGTACTACCGATTGCCGACTCATGAAAATCAAGCACGCACCAGACAAACGATGAATATGATGAATATATGGTCAACGAATCCGATTTTGCTGTGCATACCTGACGGGAGCAAATAGCCGGAACTCGGTAATAAGCTCTAATTACGGGGTCTGTAATCAACAACAAAATGTTTGGAGTGAATTTTTCGATCGTATAGCCAAATGAGTCCAACAATAATCTCTCACTAAAGGCCAATTCCCACCACTGCTCTCTCAATGTTTTCTTTTGTCAATGGGCATCATTATAGTGCCGTGGAGCCCAAGCACAATTTTGGACTTGCTTGGTACTACCAGATGGCTGATATTGCTGCTCTTTACTACTATGTAAATGAAACGCAGCCTCATTACTGCGACGTGTTTCTCTATCTTTACTTAAATTTCTTTAAAACGTGGGTCTTTATTTGCACGATGGTGGTCGGCAAGGTGTACGCCTTAATATTGTAAAATGCTAAAACGAATAGAAAAATAAGGAACCATAAATAGCGAGTTGAACGGAACGATCAATGAAAGGGATTATCAGTTCTCTGAATAGATGGCGATGAAACAACCCCATAGTCGATGAATGTATGTATGTATGAAATCACAAGCCTGATCTAGACAAAGTGCCGCACAGTCAAGGACTGCACGTGGGCTAATATACTGTCAGGTTACCCAGGCCTAGACAGGTAAGGAAAAGCAACATAGCAATGGCAGTGAGACTCCAGCGTGTTCTCGCATGCAGCTCATTACCAGTGGGAAATCAATTTAGCTGCACAGCACGGAAGTGCTGCACGATTGCACATCCGTCGATGAATGTGAAGGTGGGAATATTGAAAATTCAACATTAACATAATATGTAACAAAAAATAGGCCGCGAAGGATCTCAGTCACTTGAAACACTTATTGCTGCGTTTGAGAAGATGTAGTATTCACAATTTATCCTATCTGCTTTCCATGATCAGTATCAGAACCGAAGCTTTTGCCACACTATGGGGTCCCACCGCTGTACATGGACCTCATAAAGCAGCTGTATGAAGGTGCCTCCTGTCAGGTAATTCACAAAGGAAGACTGACCGATCCATTTGCAGTTGAGACTGGCGTTCGCCAGGGATGCCTGTTGTCCCCAATGATTTTTTGTTGGTAATAGACTGGATAATGAAACAGACAGTAAAAGGTGAGAGGAATGGTATCGATTGGAAGGAATCCGAGCATTTGGAGGATCTGGAATACGCTGATGATGTCTGCTTGATATCACGTGCCCCCCAACGTCTTCAGAGAAAGACCGATAGACTAGCACACTTTGCTTCATATGCAGGACTACGCGTGAATACCGAAAAAACAGAAGTCCTCCGTGTGCTAACTGATAAGCACCCATCAATCACCATCAATGGTAAAGCAGTCAAAGACGTCACGCAATTCGTCTACCTCAGCAGCATTGTTTCAATAAGTGGTGGCACGGACGAAGACATAGTCGCCAGAATCTGCAAAGCAAGATACGCGTTCATAGCTTTGAAACCCATTTGGGAGTCGAAGGTTCTATCAAAACGCACGAAACTCCGTATATTCAGAAGCAACGTCAAATCCGTGCTACTCTATGGATCGGAAACCTGGCGAGTGACCGCAAAGTCTTCTGGCCGCTTGCAATCATTCCACAATAATTGCCTTCGTCGAATTATTGGGGTAAATTGGCCAGAAAAGATCAGGAATCAAGACCTGTGGCAGATTGCCGCTGAGGACCCGATCGCCCAGCAGATCAGTAGAAGAAAGTGGAGATGGGTTGGGCACACCTTGCGGAAACCTTACGATGACATCACGCGTCATGCTCTGGTATGGAACCCAATCGGGAAGAGACGGGTCGGACGCAGAAGGCTATCTTGGAAGCGCTCGTGTGAAGAGGAAATCCGCAAGTGTGGACTTAACTGGAACGACATCAAACTGGCTGCTATGGACAGACCAAAGTGGAGACAAGTTGCCGAGGCCCTATGTTCCTCCAGGAACTCAAGGGATTAAGCTAAGCAGCTTTCCATGATCAACTTGATCTTACCCGATGACAATTGAAGACGAAAAGCCAAACAAGTTACAACCGACTACAAACGGGTTTCTAGCTCATGAAGATTATACGACAAAGACTCACCCTCTAAACGATCGATCACTGCTATCACTACATCGGTGATCATTTGAAAATACCAATGGGGCGACGCCAAAATGGAGGATCTGAACAGGGCTTGGTAGCCCGTCAAAAATCTTGACAAACAAGCCACGGACCGGGCGAATCCGGAATGAGACATGTACTGATTAAATGAAAGTTTAATGAAAATAAAGTATCACGGTGCGAAAGACTGAAAAACAATATGGAGACCAATTGTTGTTGTTGCTTGGGCCCCCAGCAGTTAAACTCCGCCATCTGTTTGTGGCTGTTTGTTAAGGTGGATAATAGTTGGATGGAAACAATAACAATTTAAAATTCTTTCTGAGATAAGAATTTCTACTGATGTTAATTAAGAAACACATATCTAGATGTGGTCAGAGGAAAAACAACAAAATGAAAAACGCTTTCGGTAGTCAGCACTACACCCGATTGGATGCTTTCCACCTTCCGTTATGTTGCCTTTTAGGATTAGTGCACGCAAATGTCTAATAAGCCGGGTGGGCAGGATTCATTCCGCATCCCGTGGCAGGAGAGATAACCAGTACTTAGTTTAGCGAATAGTGTATGTGCATATCAAAACACGCCTAGATCCAAACAAAGTGCCGTACCCTCAGACTGCGTGTGCGCTGAGTTAATGTCAGTTTGAGCAAGCCTAGACAGATATAGGAGAAAAGGGCATTGAGACTCTAGCGCGTTTCCACTGCACCTCAGTACCGACAACACTGTGTTACCTATGCAGTACAAAAGTATTATATGATTCTCATCGAATCGCAAAAACCGAAAGTTTTTTTGTTCCAGAACGGGCTTTCCTTACGCATCTCTTCGGAGACGTGATAATCGCTCAAAACGCACCAACCAATGAGAAAGCAAATTGGTGCGAATTAAATAGAGGAGTCGCTAGACGGATAGGTGCAATACAGGCGCAAAATGGCCGGTTCAAGTATAAATCAGAATCAATTAAATAACCATATATAAAATCTAGTTTGATTCGGATATCCTAAAATTATGGCGCGTTAAGACTTACAGAAGGATACGGTGCTGATTGACATGCGCTCAAGTTACAAAAGATGGTGGCTGTCTTGAATACAAATTTCGATGCACCCTGCATTATCCTGTACCAAATAACGTTTCAAGGGTCATTTAAAGTGGAACATGTGGGTGAGAAACGTGGGATTTTTGTTTGAAGAGGGACATAGACTCGCTAAATTAGTCATGTCTATATGGGATATCATTGTGCCGTCACTTTAAAAGATATAAAATTGCATACAGCTAAACTGCAAAAACGTATATTACACTTGCCTGCTTTCTTTGCTTCTACTGCTTCGTGTTGTTTGGCACTTTGTCCAGCTACAGACATGCTTCATGATGATGATAAGTTTTATCCGCACAGCAAGCAAATGTGAATTCAAGTGTGTAAATTATATTCGCATTTGATAATGATTTAGTCAATGTTTGTTATCATGAAGCACAACTTATGTTTTTAAAGCAGACCAATCAGGGTTATGCCTGTCTTGTTCGTCTATTGGGCATATATGTACCATTCCGGTGTATGCTAGATCGGGAACGGTAATGTATGTAAGAAATCACACGCCTGATCTACTCAAAGTGCCGAGCAGTCATAGACTGCACTTGGGCTAAGGTATTGTTGCCTGGGGCTTAGACAGATGAGCATAAAAATATAAATGGCACAAATGGAACAGTAATGAGCTGTAGGTGAAAATATACTCAATCATCCACTTTTGTTAAATATTTGTCTAAATGGGTGTAACTCGGCATGCGTGCAATTTGCTTGGTGGTACATTTTCCGGCTCCGTGTTTGCTATTTCATAGTGCTCTAGAATTTGCTGTTAAACGCGGGAAAAACGTCCGTCGCATCTAGCCAATGGCATACACTCGTTTTTTCGCGTAAATTTAAGGAATTAAAACAACAGACGAAAATTTATCGCTGATTACCGTTTCCAACCACGGATAGTGCATTTACGCTACGCGTGTGACAAGCAATAACTGCCATTTTCCCCACAAGAAAACAGTGAGTCAATGGCACAGTTAGCGAAAACTAGATGAATGAGAGTTCAACAAACTACGTATATGGTATGAAAGCACAAGCATGATCCAGGCAAAGTGCCGCACAGTCAGAGACTGCACGTGGGCTAAGATACTGTCAAGTCAAACTACGTATAACCAGTGGGGATTGATGAAGCTATATCGCAAAAATACTAGTTCATTGGGGTATGCATCCGAAAGAACTTGATTAAACTTCACAACTTCATATTAAGAAAGAAACACACCTTACCTGAAAATGTGGGCGAACTAGACCAGCCATCCATAGGTAAGATTGTGGCAGGGATGTCAGTAAAAATCGATGTTCCGTAGCTCGGTACCATAGCTGCACCAAAGAGCGGTAAATTTGTTCATAAACTGTCTCGCCTTCAGGAAAGCGATGTGCTTCATTTAATTCGCGTTGAACTCTGAGCAACAGAGAATTAGTCATCTTCAAGGTAGTAATAAACTGCTGCTCCTTCAGACTGCCGCTATCAAATGGCGAATCCAGATTTAGCATTGATAGGTTGATTGAGCTAAGAAATACGATGATGCGACCAAAGTCTTCACTTTGATACACGGATTCCAGTGAGGGAATGGATATCCCATCCAGGTTTTCTGTTGAAATAGGAAGATTGCTTTTGATTTGGTTCGCCTTGTGCGTTAGAACTGGGGGTTCTGATTGTTCAAGCACACAGCACGTTGACTTCCAATTGGGTTTGGCTGATGACATTAGCTCAAAATTACTGGTTATGGCACAACTAAACAGCACGTCAAACAAAGTGTAAGGTTTGGGAAAGATAGGAAACGGTCTTCTCTTCAGCTGAATTTTCAATAAGGTTTTCATAACAACCGGCACGCAACTGTGCTTTAAAACATTTTTACAGAGCGAAATATCATCATTATTGTCATCGGTGGGGAGGAAACAATTGTTGTATTGCAACCATTCTGTGAAACTGTTAAGAGTAAACAATAACATTGCTAGAGACCATGCATGAAGACCAGGTATGTTAGTTCGTAATGAAAGAACACGCTCCGAGAGTTTTGGTATTATTGAGTCGTGGAGACGGGTAACTGTGTCAAGAGTCTCTTGACCTTCCAGATCAAGTCTATCGATGTTGCGCACCGCAGACAATTCAAGAAGACAAATCGCAATGGTAAAAATGGTAAAAGACATGGAAGAAGATTCAATGGAACATTCCAAACCCATAAATAGGTGTGTTTTCAGGTTTTGGCGCAAATGAAGAGGGATATGTTGAAATGTCCGCCCCAGATCACGTATTTGGGAAACAAATTTTTTGATAGGCTTTTTGGGTGGAATTGGATCCTCCAAATGCTGTCGGATAAGTAAGAATGTGGAAGCCACGTGCTGGCGCTCATCAAAAGGAAGAGACTTGATGAATGACTCCAAGCATACAGACGTTTGCTCCTCATGTAAACCATTTGCTTGGGAAGAGTGTTCCATAATCTGTAAAACAAGGGGTAACGTTTAACTGTTATTTAGACAAGGTTGAAAAGCATTTTATCCGATGGCCATTATGAAGGAATAGACAACGTTAAAATGAAAAAAGTGATGAATAATTGTAAAATAACAATTTCAAGGTAATAACGTGGTGCTGAAAAGAGTTTGGGAAGGGATTTGTAGTATATGGTATGGTATGAAAGCACAAGCCTGATCCAGGCAAAGTGCCGCACAGTCAGAGACTGCACGTGGGCTAAGATACTGTCAGGTTGCCCAGGCCTAGACAGGTATGAGAGGAGGAAATGGAAATAGTAGTATAACTTTGTAGTATAACTTATATCAAAACTCCAATTTCACTCCTAGATGCTACGACTTGTCTACAATACATCGAGGGCACTGCCGTAATACCAATCGTTGACACGATCAAATTACATGCGCACGAGTTATCGAAACATTTGGCCTATTTGGTGAAGTCATAAGTGGGCCATACGTCTTCGTTCAACAAGAACGTATACGAGTTTGCAGCACGCGTAACATCTGTAGCAATTAAGGAGGATGAAATAGTAGTTAGCTCTTTGCTTTGTTCACCAACGTAGATACGACAAGTGCGTCGCAAATAGCCTGGCGGGCACTGGAACCAGATATAGCATTTAGCAAATTATTAAAGGCGTATCACTTTGTATTTAATGGACAACTTTATAGAGAAAAAGAGTCAAAATAGATTCACCGATATCTATAGTATTGGCGAACACGTATTTGGAATATTTCGAAAACAAGCCCCTTAAGAAAGCCAAAGTTATAGTGGCGCTACGTCGATGACGCATTTGTTATATTGATGCAAGAACAGTTAGAGGTCCTTTTTAACTATTTGAATAACTTAGACAAGTATTACCAAAGTAATGTGTTGCTCACATCCCCCGAAGACAAGTATTATTACGATGAAAAAAGAAGTAGAATCTTGCACAGACACTTACATTTTTGGCCCGTTTGGTACAGCATCATCATCATTGACAGCCCTACACCAGTAACAAGTACCAAGTGCTTAACTGTCATACAACCATGGCATAGTTAAAAAATTCAAAACGATATGATGAAAGGTGGGATCTAAAACGCTACTGAGTCTAAAAGATTATACACAGATGCAAAAGGATGAGCTGCCTACACCTAGAAGCAAACGTGTATTCAAGGGTCGTGAACAAGTAAAGTGACATCAGCATGGTACACAAGTCTCTGCAATTCTTTATGAAACCATGGTGGATGAGTGTTTCGAGAGGAGGCTCTAATCGTACGGCTGCTGCGAGGCTCATAATGTTATCAAGGAGGCGCGACTACTTATTATCCACATCTAAGTCGTTCGACAAAGACCAATCTAACTGACTTGTCCTGTCCAGCACATCCGTTTTCTTCAAGCGCCAATAATTTTGATTTTGTCTTGCTGGTAGTAGAGGAGGCGAACCACGCGCACTTGTAAACCAAAGTGCAGCATGGTCGCAGGGACCAATAGGGGCATCAACTCTCAAATCCGAAATACCAGCGTATTTTGACCTGAAAATCAAGTCTAGCGTTAAAGATAGGGTTAAGACATAACGTGTTAGAGTTCTCACGTGTTATACTAAACCCATTTCCAGTAAAAACAAAGTAGATCGTTTTGAAACGAAGCGCTAGAAGATACCAGATTTATCCAGTTTATATAAGGAGCACTGAAGTAGACAAGTATCAAACTATCATTTGCAATGCCGTATTGTCTAATTTGCATGAGCACCTCGGGAATATGTACATGCGGTATGCGATAGAAAACCCAAATTGTCTTAAACCCGCTAGTGATTTTCAATTTACTCCACAAACTTTCACCAATGCCGAGGGCACTCTGAAATCTGTCGATAACTTTCACAAAATAACGTTCTTTGAAACATAGCAACGCTACCGCCTGACTGAGACGATATTCTGTCAGTTCTGAGCAAGCGGTATTGTGATATTTCTAACTCGGAATCCGAAATGTTCACATGAAACCATATCTCACAAATAGCAACGATGTCTGGCATGCTAGATGCCACTGCATCGCTGAGTTCATCCCACTTGTTTCTCAAGCTCCACGCGCTAAATAACAGTATTTTAATTGACTTAAATATCGAATGGATCGGGTTGTATTGTCAGAGGTTTCTATCGAATGCTTGATCTCCTCTTGACTACCCGAAAATCCGCAATACGTAGATTCGTTTTTCTTGCTTCGGTAAATTTAGTCTTTATTTTTACTCGATTTTTGGGGGTCTGATCCTGCATTATTCTGTTTGCCTCTCATTTCAATCTATAGTTTTTCCTAAGGATTAATGCTGCTTGATCTTTGGAACCCAGCATAAATATCAAGGGCCGTGGGCGGTCATTGGTTGTGACGGGTCTTCGTCCTACTCTGAAGGCTGACACAGCAGTAATTCTGTGTTGTGCGCCTAACCGTGCTAAATTTATTGGCCACCGATAGTGAGCTACATGCTGAAACACGCTGGAGCTTCACTACTATTTCTATTTCCTTTCTCATATCTGTATAGGCCAGCGCAACCCGACAGTATCTTAGCCCACGTGCAGTCTGTGACTGTGGCACTTTGCCTGGATCGGGCTTGTGGTATGGTATGAAAATACCACACCATACATCGTCCGCTTGATCACATAGTTTCTTAAAAATCGAATGCAGAAATTTGCGATCTCCCTCTATGTTTTCTACTGCTGACTGCTGTACAACAGTTTGTTCTGGTACGTTCGTTACCACCACACAGTGATTACCTGAATCATTTTTCACTTAACAGATTTAGGAACTATTAGGCATGCTACCGATATTGTCACTTACGTTTGTTATATTTAGTGCACGAATTAAATAACGTAACTCGTCTATCTGTTTAAAATATTTCCGATATTACGAGTATCTGTATCAGACGCGTCATTCACATTCATTCTAGCTACTTCTGCATAGGATATAGACTCCTGTTTAGTAGTGCAATCATGCAGCATTTCTGTGCTGTGCGGCTAACATCGTGCTAAATTGATTGGCCTACGATAGTGAGCTGCACGCTGAAACACGCTGGAGTCTCACTACCACTTCTATTTCCCACTCATATCTGTCTAGGCCTAGGCAACCTGACAATATCTTAGCCCACGTGCAGTCTCTGACTGTGCGGCACTTTGCCTGGATCAGGCTTGTGCTTTCATACCATACCTATTTAGTAGACTTCACAATTGGCGATTCCTTCAGGATGGATACTTCTAGATGCTGGGACTCATAGACAGATGCAGATGCGGCTATTGCCTGTGATGTGGTTCTCAACCTGGTATGACCATGAGGCAGAGCCAACGGTTTCCGCACCTCGATGGCGTCGCACGTGGGGGTTTGTAGCTGCACGTATAGATCCTTTAAAATTCCATTACAGCAACCGTGTATCCATCTCGAGCAGTTATCAGACACACGGGCCTTTTGATAAATTTGTTTTATTACATTTTGAACAGGCATCTGGATTTTCGCTAACGATGTTTGATTGTGGAAGCCTTTTTATTCGTCGATTAACTTTTACGCGAATTTTCGCTCATGAGATACTTTCTCGTACTAACCATTGCAGTGAAAATATACTAATCGAAATCTGAAGCAGAGTTTATACAGAACGAAGTTACCAGATTTCAAGGGGACAACTCAGTTAATCTCCAGTCAGATCTACATTTTGCGAAATATTGAGTGCATTGAAAAAGATGTCATATGGGTTATAAAAAGGAAACAAATAACAGTTCGATGTAATTGCACTATGTGTACCAGAATTCGGGAGAATATACAGAAATTAGTTATATTTAATAGTAATTACGAATTAAATTTGGATTTGAGCATGGAAGCAAATGAACTATTATTTCTCAATTTAATTATGAGATGATTAATATATAGAGACTACTTAAACAGCTAAAAACAGGATGATCTAATACAGAAATATAAACTATAAAACTCGATAAACAAAATATCCTGAAATAAACACAACACGCCACGAGCAAATTCCAAAATAACACACAATTCTGTTCAACCTTCAAGTTTCAATTCATGTAGCTAAAGTGTTCAGTTCAATTCATTTTGCAAAAAACAGTAATTGGCTAACGCACCGATTGAGCGTCCAGAATATCTTTCAAAAAAGCTGCAAAGAAGCACCAACCACAGACTTGCTATGAGCCAACATGTAACTGAGCCTACAGGTTTCAGCATGGCTGTGAATTCGGTCCTGGATCTTGTTATATCTTCGAATGAGCAAATGGTTTCGACATGTGCATGTCCCTTTCACCACTAGGAAAAGTGAATCACACATGATTATCGTTCCCGCTACTTCTCAGGTATGAACAACTGCCTCCGAAACTAAAGCGCAACTCCTTAGGGTAACTGGAAGTGTTGGTCTCAGAAGAAGCAATATGTTCAAGTGTTCAAGTTTCACAGGGCTGAAGGTGGCTAAAAGCCAATCACGCGCCCAGATTTCCTTCGACGGTATGCGGTTGAGCACCCGGCACTTCGATATCGAGTATACAGTTCGTACTTTTCACACGTTCTTGCTTCCGATTAACTGGAAAGTAAGGTAGGGTTTCTCTTCACCAGCACGGTGAGAGGTCAGCTATTCAGGAAACAATGCAATAATATGCGTGAACAATGTGTGGTGTATGAAATCACTAACCTAGTTGAGGTAAAGTGAAACACAGTCATAGACTGCATGTGGGCTAATTTA
>JACCGJ010013230.1:0-10944 GCA_013407085.1 Atriophallophorus winterbourni
TTTTGTCAAACATTATTTACTAAGTGTAACTCAACAGGGATTTATTGAGGGTAGATCCTGCCTGACTAACCTTATTAGATTTTTTAATACTTCCACAAAACTCAGTGACGAAGTGAAAAAATCGCTGTTATTTACCTATATATTAGGAAGGCTTTGGATTCCGTCAATCTTGGATTCTAGAGATCAAGCTAGCAGGAAAAAGAATAATTGGAAATCCACTTGATTGGATTAAAGCATCACTTACAGGAAGGAGATTTTTCTTTCGAGTAGGATATACGTTGTCTAACCAAACCAACCTGTTAAAGTGGTGCCTTGAGGTTATGTGCACGGTTTTTTTCCATTCATGATTTTCACTAATGTCTTGTCGTCATCTTTAAAATGCTCATCATTTGTTTTCGCGGATGATGTGAATTTATTCGAAACGACGAATGAAGATACCCCGAGGCACGACCTTCAGCGGGTCAAACGTTGATCATACCAGAGGGACCTCAGGCTTAACCTAGTATGGTAAACTCTCGTCAATACTGGTTGATAATTGTTGATCCAGAAGTCTGTGAGTTCTCTCAGTGTTAACGCCGAACAGTGTGTTTAGGATTCGAAAGAACTTGTTAATGCTCACGTACAGGTTCCGCTGCAATTCAGCGTGCATGCACGGTAATTTTTCAGGTGGAATCAATGCAATCAAGCAGAAAACGTTTCGATTCCATGCCAACCTGTGTTATTTCGCACGCATTTAGAATATTGTTTTAGACCTTCGTGCTTCAAATACAAGAAGGACACTGTTCGACATGAAGGAATAGAGCGTGTTGACTTAATTAAAACCTAATAAACCAATTCTCTGCCTTATCTTTTCTCATCGTAAAGGGGGTCAATTACTGAAAACGTATTCCAGAACATTTATATCCTGCAGGGTCTGGACCGCAACTCTGGTAAGTTATTTGTTACTAATTGCTACGCAAGATTACATATATAACATTTTCAAGCTTATTCCGTAAGGAGTGTAAATGCTAGAGTCTCTCTTTTCGTTCACTATTCTTTTTCGTTTACCTTTCACTGAACCGGTTAAAAGGAACTGATTTTGTTTGTTCCAGCGTCCGTGATGACAAGGTACTCCCTAAATGCAATCTTGATAATCTCTTGGCGTAGCTATCGTCATAGATTTCGAATGCACAAAACAAAAACGTTTTGGCAGTGGTGGGTGCTTCTCTGCAGCTTTCCACCGAAAAAAATTCTATACGCTCGATTGGCTTGTTAGCCACTTACTGCCCTTTACAAATTTATATTAACTGAATTTAGGAAATGTGAGAAACACTAACTTTCATAAAAAATCTATTTTAGCGAGCCTTCAGCAGTAGCTCACTACCCCAATTTATTTTTATTCTGAACCCCGTATTGTCGGATCAAATCGACCTTATTTGTGGAATATTGTTTTTTCAAATTTTCAAAACCGTTTAGAAAATTTGACATTAGATTCGTTGGAAAATTGTCTTTCCTTTACTCACATGATCCTCCAAGGAAATATTTTGAGTCCAACACGTGAGTTTTTATTCATAAACGTGTTTTGTCTGTATGTCTTGTGCGGTTGTGTCAAAGTCAACTTTTAGCCAACAATCGAGAAAACAAAGCCTGAGCGGCTGACAATCGACCTATTACTGATCTCGATACTCTTTTACTTTCCGGTGAAACCAATTGCTCCAAGGTATTTGACAATATTTGAGACCGATCAGAAGTCCTTTATTATGAAATTAAAGTTTGTAATGTATAGGTTATAGCACGTTTTTGGTAACATTTCGCTTCTGAAGACAGAAGCTTCGTCAAAGCACTAGTGTCGGTACGAACAGTGTTTAGGTTTAGATGGCATTTTTTGACAAATCTAATATAGACTGGCGAGATCCAGACAATTGATCACACCCCTAAATACTGAGTTAATACCTAAATTTTTATTTAGTGTGCAGTTGCGAACAGCGTGCGCTGACACAGGGCTTACGTATTGTTAGGTGTTATACAAGTTAATTCTTATCCGCTGCAGAACCGAACGCCAGATTGTTGAGATGACCACCCCATCCACCTTGTTCACCGCATTCGCCCCAGCCTTTGTTATTTCAACTGCCTCGGCATGAAGTCTTTCCCTATAAGATTTTACACCCCGTCTTATCACTTCCACTTTGTCAACATCTACGCTGTGTCCAGTGTCTAGCACGTGTTCAACTAGGGCACAATTCTTAATCAGTGATAGATATTCTTTGGGATTACAGGGTTGCTTTCCTACTTGTTTCCTATGTTTGTTTTGCCCTAGTGCAAAATTCTCTAGACGTTTGCCCAATGTAAACACTGGCGCAGCCCTTGCATTTAATTTTGTAGATGCAGTTTGTCGCACAACCTGAAGAAGTCTTATCATTGTGATGCATTAATACAGAGCGGAGTGTTCTACCTCCCTTATATGTTACTATAATACCTGTGTTATTCAAGATTCGACTTAATCCTTCGGAGGCGCTTTAGACATACGGTGGATATTCCGTAGCTCGCCAAAACATTTCCGTTTTTGGTTGCGGATGTTTAACTCGGTTCAATTGGTGCTTAATTAGGCTCTTGGGGTAACTATGATTTGCATGTCAACAACTGACTTCTTGATAAGCTCGTCTCTTATCTGCATCATCGCTGCGGAATCGGTCAAACTTGTAGAATAGCGATTTTGCTACGGACCGGAATACCCTAATAGGATGCGCAGATGTGAATCTCAAAATGGCATCTGTGTCGATTGGCTACCGATATACCGTCGTTCTTATCCTGCCGTTTTCTTTTTTGCGCGAGACAGTCCAAGAACAGAAGTGTCCATTCCGTAGACTTGGTTTCTTTTGTGACTTGGATTTTCAGATTGACATTATTGAGAGTACTGTGAAATGCTTCTAGTCTGTTGGGCGTTGTGATGTATTGTCGACATAGCGCCACCATATCTGTGGTTTTGTCGCCTCGTCTCTCAAGCTTTCTCTTCGAAATGCTACATGTAAATATTCGCCAGCGCTGGGGAAATAGGTGAGCCCATCGCTAAACCATTGTTTTGCTTGTAAAGCTGTTCATTATATGAGAAGTATTTCATATTTAGATAAATTGCTACACCGTTGATGATTTATTGTACACACAAGTTGGTACGGTCCTTCAAGGAGTTGAGTGACTCGCCTACTCTAAAGCGCTTGTAGTGTCAACGTTCGTGAACCAGGAGCTTACGTCAAAGCTAACCATCATCTCATCCTCCCCAATCGTTACGATACTTGAGCGACGATCAAAATCCAAAATAATTCGTGTTACCAACCAGTGGTTCCAAAAGCTGGGCAAGGTGCTCAGCCAATTCGTGTGTTGAAGATCCAATGCCGTCTACAATGGGCCTCAAACGGACGCCTACCTTATGTATCTTCGGAAGTCCATATATCCTGGGGGTCTGAGCAGATTTTAGGTAGAGCATGAACCATATTCTTTGACCCAGGTCTTCCTTACTTCCTCGCAGGTATCTTGAAACAACCCTCTAACGGTTATTCATAATGGTTGTAGCTGTACGGTTGCTAATAACCTGATACGGACATTCAGCAAGGTGTGACTCTGAATTTTCTCTATAATCACATTTAGTAGGAATCACGGTTGACTTGCCTTTATGTGCCTTAGTGATAACTATTTCCTCTTTTTTCGCAATTAAAGGTGTGCTTAAACAAGTGTATACTTGAATGCCACTGTTGCATAGGGCTCGTAAAACGAACCACGATGTTCAAACACGGTATCAGTGATTCCTGGTCAAGCACTCAAGGCACTTATGGATGACTAAAGTGATGTGTTGCTCATATCCCCCAAAATTACAATCCACTACAGATTTCTGGCTGTTTGCCGTCATCAGGTAAAGACAGTAAGGTTAGATTCAATGAGCCTCGATTATTAATGTACCTTTGATTCCAGACTCAGAGGTTATTGCCAAACAGCCCATAATGTAGTGCATGCGTCACACTCTAACACGCCATTTGCCTATATGGTGACTAATGCAGGTAAGTGTTTGACGGAAGCACTGAGACATCAACTTCACACAAAAAGGAAGTCCGAAGCAAAAGGTTCAAATCCACTTAGGGTTACAGTTTTTCAAGTAGCATGGCGGATGCTGTCTGATCGGAACTAATACTGTACAGAAACAGATTACCGGAAAACTTTAGATTGTGCAATCCCAAAGGCGGTATGAGGTTAAATTGCAGTGTAGCGGAAGCAATTAGTGATTTCCTGCCCTCGACATCGCTTTAGAAATTTCCGCAGGTTAATCGCCAATTATTTTTCTACGGATTTTTTTCTCAGATAACCAAATCATACTGTCACCACCTGATGAGGGCCAACAGCCAGAAACCTGTAGTGCAGTGTAGTTTTGGGCCATGTGATCAACACACACTTTGGTCATCCATAAGCCTCTTGAGTGCTTGACGACGAATCACTATGTGATTCTGTGTTCGAACATCGTGGTTCGTTGTACGAACCATATGCAGCAGTGGAATTCAAGTATACACTTGTTCAGGATTTATTCACTGTCTCAAGGCTCACGAAACCTAATCTTACTGTCTCCACCTGATGACGGCAAACAGCCAGAAACCGGTAGTGGAGTGTAATTTCGGGGGATATGAGCAACACATTAATTAAGGAGTGCTCGTTATTCATCTCGCGGTAGGTTCATTCTTTCTGGTTGTTGTTTTTTGATAATACTAGATATACCGTTTCACAGTGCATCTGCACGATTTTCAGGTACCTTCTGTTTTCAGAATCGACTCAGGGATTGGTATTCTCATGCATCTCGGGGCAGCTTTTTGGCTCGCATTCAGTGTTTTCGATTCGTGTGAAATTTTCTGGAAGCCTGTCCTATATAAATGCCAAGTCAACAGTTACATTTGATTCTGTTGATGCTATTCATGACGATTAATAAAGGTGTCTTATCCTTAAGATGCATAAGGGTCTGATGTGCCTTTAATACGGCATACAAACCGCATGTCGACAATTTATCTTCCATCTTCAGGATGAGCCAGTTTTCGTTTATTGAAATAGCCAGTTAAGTGTTCGATCTCAAGGAAAATAGACAAAGCTATGGACCTGAACACCTGTCTCGGATGCGTGTTTGTATCGATGGGCTTTCGATAGATTGAAATTTTAGCTTTCCATCCAGACAATTGATCATTGTGGGCAATTCCAGTAAAGCATAATATTTGCGTACTCCGGGGTTGTGTTTGAATAATCATTATGACCATATATGTGGAACTCGCAGGTAGTCACATAGCATTTGTTTTCCGTTAGAGATTTAATGATAGTACGGTGATAATCAACACAGAGTCACAATTTTCATAGCGTAGTAAATGATTGTGCATGAGAAATAAATAACTTATAATAATATAGTGTCACGCATATCACCACACAAAGTGCAATGAAATCTTCAAATCGTATTTTATAATACCCACAATGATTCAATTTTTAGTTTAGGCGCTGTAATGAAAAACGCCATAGACCGTGAGGTAAGCGCAACGAAGCGTTAAGTGAATTATACAGCAAATCTGTTTACAATTCAATGTACCTCAAGGGAGCTGTGCTGGCTTTCCGTTTAGCTTCCTCTTCGAAGTATTGCAGTTAGAGCATTAAGGCCACCAAAGCGAGATGATACACGGGCTTTAACTCAGCTATTCAAACGAATTTTATTAGGTACAAGTGTAGCCATCAATAAATAATGTTTGTTAAAAAGCATGGTTACGTCGAACTAGCCCATGATAATATTAACGTGGTCAGTGTAACAATCGCTACCCCGATGAACCACAATTAAACCAGAAGATAATGCTTGAATAACTGGCCCCGACGTAAGATTAAAAAGCAAATCCGATTAAGCACGTTTTTCCATTTTCTTAGCGCGCGCACACAATATCTTCCGCTTATCGCTGTTTTTCAAGAATGTATACATGCATTATATGGTGACTTCAGCGTTTGTAATGCTTTGTATGTCCATATAATATGTGTTGGAAGTAACCGCAATTACTACAAAGTCCGCGGCACCTGGTCAAAACTCGTTGTGAAAATGACCGCAGAATAATCCCGCGAGAAATTAGACTAGGTGCATCGAAACACCATATTGGAAAGATAGATTCACCACTAAGTTCAATAGAAACACAACCAAGTCAATCAGTTGTTGACGTGTCAGAAACAATTTCAGCCGATACGATAGATCACTGTGTTCCAACAGTACAACCCCAAAACGATCAAGCATCCCTGCAAACAAAAAACCTTCAGTTGCCAACTCTGGAGGAGTCGGCCTAACATATATTCTGCACTCCAATAGCGTTCTTCCCCACACCCCATCCTTGTTGAGAAAAACAACTATGAAATGCATCTACGCCAACGCAAAATGTTTCGGAAACAAAATCGGTGAACTGCGTGCAGTTTTTTGAGATGTTCACCAGACATCATCGCCGTAACGGAAACGTGGCTGCAGACTCAGCAAACAAATAGTGAACTTGAATTACCAGGAATGTCACTTATTCGTCATGACCGTGAAACCAGAGGAGGAGGAGTAGCTTTGTATTATAGCCAAAACCTTCTGTGCCGTGAGATTACGGATCCAGACATCGTGTTACTGGATACACTCTGGTGCTCAATCCGACTAGCTAACGGCGAAGACTGTGTTTTGGGAGTAGTATATCGCCCACCGTCTGCACAGGAAACTTACAATCTGGCCCTACTGGATAAAATTCGCATGGTTACTTCCAGATACACTTGTAGATTTTTGATTATGGGTGACTTCAATTTACCGAATCTGCAGAGCAGCACCATTTACCCAGAACACTCCCTCGAGCGCGCATTCAGTGAGTTGTTTGACGATATTCCTCTTTATAACCACATTACATGTAATACCCGATACCGCGGAAACGATTTACCCTCACTCTTAGATCTCGTTCTGACAAGCAATGAACATGACATTGATAACGTTGCTTACGAAAGTCCACTGGGACTAAGTGATCACGTCGTCATCCAGTTTGACTATCTGTTTGAAGCTGTAAGAAAAAATGATGCCCGTAAAAGAGTTAGGCGGATCAACACTATGGCGTTGAGTGATGCTCTGAAAAACACGTTTAACTGCCAACCGGAAACCAGCAACGTACATGAATTTTGGACATGGCTAATATCTAATCTCAAAAGTTCAATCGAAGTGAGCTCCGAATTTGTCCTCAGGAACTCAAGAAAAAACTTTGAATTTAAATTAAGAAGCCGAACTCGTAAGTGGTTAACGGTACGAAACATTGCTTGGTGACACCATCGGCAAAACCCATCATCCGAGACCTGGGAAACATTCCGTTTACTGCGGAACAAAGTAAACAAATTTGTCATCCAAGACAAGTTGTGCTTCCAAGAAGTGATATCAAGCATGATGGAGCGAAACCCCAAAATACTATATCGTATGGTTAACGATCAAGCTAAGGTGAAACCTGGAGTAGCGTCCGTGAACACATCAGCTGGACCAACAACAACTGCAGCAGAAACTGCTGATGCTTTAGCCACGTTTTATTCATCGGTATTCAACCCGATAGAACATGCAATAAACAGCCCAAATCCAACAATTTCAAACACGGTTGCCCTAAGTGAAATAAGTGTCACTGAGAAACGCGTCCTCCAAGGTTTATTTAATCTTAAAACCGGAAAGTCTCCTGGGGCCGACGGAATAACCCCGAAAATATTGAAGCAATTTACGAGTTTGTATACAAACCACTCACTTATTTGTTCGAGCAAACACTGGCAAGCGGAGTGATTCCTACAGATTGGAAACGAGGAATAATTTCTCCAATTTACAAAGGTGGAAATCGCTCCGATGTTTCCAATTACCGACCCGTTACTCTGTTACCAGTGATTTCAAAATTACTTGAGCGACTCATTGTTGACGATCTAATGAAACACTTCGAGAATAATCAGTTGCTTTCGAGGAACCAGCATGGATTCAGACGAAATTATTCCTGTTTGTCTAATTTACTGGTAACGCTAGATGATTGGACAAAATCGGTAGATAAAGGACAAGCAATACACGCGTGCTACTTAGATATATCAAAAGCATTCGATCGTGTTGACCATTCCCTACTACTGCAGAAGCTTGAAAGGCTTGGTATCACTGGAAAGTTGCTGAATTGGCTAAATGACTACCTAACAAATCGCACTAACCAGGTACGTGTTGATGGTGCATTATCCAAACCAATCGCAGCAACTAGCGGAGTTCCCCAAGGTTCAGTCCTTGGTCCGATCCTCTTTCTGGTTTATGTCAATGAAATACCGGAAATTGTTCGATGTAACATTTCGTTATTTGCGGACGACAAAAAGATTTGGCGCAGCATTCGTAATCCAGAAGACTGTCTGCTATTACAAAAGGATCTTGATACGCTTCACAACCGGTGGTTGGAGAACAAACTGCCGTTTAACTTGAACAAATGCAGGATCATGAATGTGGGGCATCGAGTAAAGTTCACATATCACTAGGTTCGCATGTCCTTGAAAATTGCAGTGAAGAAAAAGATTCGGGTCTGGATATGCTCCAGTTTAAAATCCTCACTTTTAACTAACACTGCCTTTACAAAGGCAACACGTGTACTCAATTTACTAAAACGGATATTTTTGGGATATTTTCGACTAAGATATTCCCAAGGATCATGAATACATACTTGAGACCAGTCACGGAATACGGTGTACAGTCATGGTCTCCGTGACTCAAGAGGGATGTGGAACTTATGCAGCGAATCTATCACCGCTCAACGGAACTAGTTCTCAGCATCCGAAACAAACCATATAAAGAAAGGATAGCTAAACTGAATCTGTTCGATTTTCCCTATCGACGAATCAGAGGAGACCTTATCTTACTTTACAAAACATTCCATACCCCGAACCATCCCTTACAGGATTTATTCACGCGAAGGGATACGAGGAATTATCGGACCCATGAATATGTGCTGGTCGTATTTTTACTCTGTCCGTGTCTGTTTTACTTGGAACAGTTTACCTTTAACCGTTGCTCACGCCACTAACTTGCATGACTTCAAAACGAAATTAGACGAATTTTTTATTGCATTATTCGTTTCCAGAACACTTATATACTGTTTAATCTATGTTCTTATATTGTTTATACAATTAAATTTCAATTTTTACCATCCTATGGTTGTTGTTAAGCTTGTTGCTTTTTAGACCATTAAAAACCTTGAATTACCTTAAATTACTCTTCGTGTGCCGAACTTAGATGGCTAATTACAGCATTTGCTCGTCCAAACCTCGAAGCGGATGCCTTTAAAGTTTACTTGCCTTTCGTCACTTTAACTTCAACGATTGGGATTCACTATAAGAGTAAGTCTGCTATTGACAAAGTCGGTTAGGTCTACGGTTATTTTAAAGTTCGACGCAGGTTGAAGAATATCATGTTGACAAGCTTAGCGCAGCCACAAACGCAGTAGAGTTTATGTCGGTTCATTGTTTCAGTTTGGAAGCAGGCGGATCCTAAAACTAAAAAAAAATGAATTGAACGGAGAAACGTCGAAATCAAGTAGAACGATAGATTACGCGGAAGTAAGAAGCCAAAAACTGTACCAAACCAACCATTGCAAAACATGTAGCAGTATCACTATTTTAAAATGAAAAATAGACAAGGCAGAAAACAATACGTGGAAATAAAAGTTACACAAGTTATAAATGATTGAAAAATATTTAGAGTACACTTTCGTTTGATCGAGAGTAGGCGCTGAAACAAAAAGAAACACAATCGTTTGAAAACCATTGATCGCACATATAATGGAATAGAATCAATTAGTTCCATGTCAAGACTAAACTGACCTAATACGGGGGCATTAAAGCGGCTCATGAGCAATCTGTTTATCCACCTGTCCCCTATCCGGCACGGATGTGCAATTGTGCAGCAGTTTTGTGCTGTACGGCTAACACCGTGATAAATTGATTGGCCAGAGTTAGTGAGCTGCATGCTGAAACACGCTGGAGTCTCCCTGCCATTTCTATTTCTATGTCCCCCTTCATATCTGTCTAGGCCTGGGCAACCTTGCAGTATCTTAGCCCAATTGCAGTCTCTAACTGTGCGGTACTTTGCCTGGATCAGGCTTGTGATTTCATACCATACCATACCTGTCCCCTTTTTAACACCATTCGTGATTTCAGCTACAAACAAATAGATACATATATACCGTCAAGTAATTGGAGTGAAGAGTATACTATCACGCATTATAATACTGTGACTGGTAAACCTTTAAAGTTGATCATCTATGAAGGCGTTTCACTCGCAAAAGGATGCACAGATTATGCGATTCAGGCTATTGGGTACCATGTGTTAGCATTCGAAATTCGATTTGCATCATTCAAGTGCAGTGTTCTTTCAGAGGAAATCGATTTATCACATGACACTTGGTTAATGGACAAGTTTGCTTGAATTGTATCACGGTGATGAGATGATAGGATTACGGTAGGCATTTGTAAGGCGACCGTAACACCACATTAATAAAACCGACGTCACCAGTGGCGTCAAAAAGTCAGTAGAACTCAAAAGACGGGTCTATAAAGCGGCGGTTTTGTCTGTATTCCGGAAGGAGTAAAACTTGGAACATTGGCGAAAAGCACATCCGACGTCTCGGTAACATTTTGGAAATAGGCTGGTACCATGACACACGAAACGACGCTTAAGGAAATCAGATTTTCGATAGTGATATTGAGCAACAGAGGGAGAACAACCCGCAGCGGCTATGTTGGTTGCGTCACGATTAACGGAAACCGGATCAATGAGTTCCAAAACGGGGTAAACAAACCGCCACACGATACAGGCAGCTGGGGAATTTACCTACTAGCCTTTCTAAAGTCAGCAGAGTCTGACTTTCGAGTCTGGGTGCCCACGATCCGAAAATGCGACGGCTATTAACATTT